>JAKUCV010002651.1:0-75337 GCA_028386065.3 Turnera subulata | reverse complement strand
ATATGCAATTCTCAACATACGCTAGTCTCAATTTATTATTACAACCCATCCGTAATAATAATCGACTAGGGACATTTAAGAATATGAAATATTCTAGGGTTATAAGTATGTGCAAGCGTTTATCTCATAAACGATACTTATTGGAATAACCTTAAGGCGTATACATGACTACAAATAATCATCCATGATTGGCTTTTGGGCATATTACACTAACACAATGGGGTGCACAATCATGACTGGTTGTAGGGACTTCCACTAAGCAGGCAGCAATAATCTGTTCACCTACAATGAGCATAGAAAAATTATTGTTGTGCTGTAAAGTAAAGTGGAGCATTATCTCAACAACCGGGCCACTATGGTTTTTGCTATAAACTGGTAACCTACCGGGTGATAATGCAATGTATGAAAAACCAACGCAGACACATACAGAAACAGTTGAGAGCAGAGAAAAGAGGGTTTAGGTTGTGGAGACTCGGAAGTCGATCCAACAAACCGTGACGACTTCCACCGACCGGTAAATCGAGCTAAGCTCCCGATCCTGCTTCCGCTGTAACGCTAGGAAATATAAGTAAGTTTCCTGCACTATGCATTCCTTCATTGGTAGCGGAGCTAAAAGGCTCGGTTTCTGGAATGACTGCAAGTATATGACATGTATCATTTTTTTCTGTATGGTTGACTTTATTACCATGCATGCATTGATATGCTCTTGTGCAAATGAACTACATACATATTTTTTTTGACATGTGCATATCATGAACAAAAACTGTGAAGAAACCTTGTGGTTGTTGAACCAGAAAAGTCGAGATTAACTCATCTGGAATCCGCTGCTCACGGCGGCGCAGAGTCTCCATGGTGGTTCCCGGTTTGTTAAGACCCCCTAAACCTGTGATGGTGACGCAAGCCTCTGGTGGCAGATGGCTGCTGTCGGGGCATGCGAGAAGTCACCAATTGTGGTGTTCTTCCCCACTGACGATATCTTCAGGCTCACAATTTAAGAACTTCAAGGTGTTTTTTGTGTGTGAGAGAAGATGAAGACCCTTTTTTTTGTTTTGTCAGTCAAATTTTTTTTACACCTGTGAGTGCAAAATAAGACTGATGAAGTTGGAAATTTGTTTTCCTTAAAAGAGAGAAAAAAAAAATTTGCAACACTGCCTGTTACCAGTAGTGCGTGATGTTTTCTTTGTTATACTGTGGGCATAATTTTTTTTTATGGTTACAGCTGGTTAAAAGAGGGAGCAGCAAAGTTTTTTTTTAATAAAAAGGGGAAGAATGTAGGCATTGAGTTTTGAACTCGTGACCTTGGGAAAGAATAAGCATGTCTTTACCACCAGACAAGGTTGATTGTTTTATTCAAGCAGTATCCCAACCAATATATATACGCTGTGTATATTTGATGCTGTGATGATATGCTTTCTATGTTAATTAGTTTAACATCATAAAATTATGTGTTAATTAGTTTGACATTTAATATATGTGTTAATTTGTTTGACACCAAAATTATGCTTCAACAAATAAGTTTTATAAAAGCATAATTAAAATGCTTAGCTTATTTAATTAGTTGGGCTAATTTTCTTTATGTATTTAACCTTAGGAAGATGATTGGGAACATAGTGAACTTTCGATTCCGGGTTAAACATATGTCTATTAGCTTATTTAGTTATAGCTTTGCATAATGATATATATGTATGTGAACATTAAATCCTTGTGTCTTATGATTAGTTTTTTTTGGTCTTTATTCTTTTGTGTAAAGAAAATGACTACTGCTGTAAGTGCAATTATCGAGCAGCTCAACAAAAGGTTGAAGCTGAATGGCGATAATTATGAAGTCTGGAGTGTGAAAATCGAGTATGTGCTGGAAGAGCAAGAGGCTCTTGAGGTAATCAATCATGTCATGAATGAGCCTGAAGCTGGGAATACGGCTCAGCACAGACGTGAGCGTGAGACATATGATGCTTGGAAGAAAAAGGATTCCACTGCTCGCAAAATGTTGTTGAGTGCAGTGGAAGAGGATATTTCTTAGACTGCAAGGACATTCCAACGGCTATGGCCATGTGGAATGCTTTGAGGACGAGTTATAGTATCTTGCCAGTGACAAAGCTGAGGTCTTTGACCATCAGGTTGGATTCCTACAAGAAAAACCCTGGTCATACTATGAAACAACATATGAGGCATATGGCCAATATGATCGAGGAATTAAGGAATTCTGCACATGTCCTGACTGATGAGCAATAAATCCAAGCAGTCATACGTTCTTTACCCGAAGATTGGGAATAGATGAAGATACATCTGACTCACAATGTTCGAATCGCCAACCTGGAAGATGTCCGGAAACACCTTGAGCTAGAGGAGGAAAGGCTTGAGGTTGGAAAGCCACAAGCTGAATTGCATATGGCAACTTCCAAGCCCAAGGGTGGTTCGAAGAGGAAGAATTGGGGAAAGAAAGCTGGGCCAGCTCAGCCCAAAAAGAAGCCCGAGACGGGACAACAAGGCATTAAGAAACGTGGTGGAAATACCAATAAAGCACATATAAAGTACTTTAAGTGTAACCAAAAGGGTCACTATGCTCGTGAATGCACTGAGCCTAAGCAAAAATATTTTCACTTACTTGTGCTAGTGAACTTTGTGTTCCTAGCTCTGTTTTTCTGACTGAATCTAATCCTTTGTGGATTGTAGACTCAAAAGCCACGGACCATATAGTGCGGGAACGTGATGCCTTTGTTGACTTTCGGCGAGTTACACGTGGAACAAAGTGGATATATGTAGGCAACGATTCAAAGGTTACAGTAGAAGGAATTGAATCATGCAAGTTAGTCTTACGTGGTGGGCGAGAATTTCTTCTACATGATGTTCTCTATGCTCCTTCAATTCGTCGAAACATTATTTCCGTCAAGACTTTATCTAGTTTGGGTTTTTCTTTTTTTATTTCATGACAACTCTGTTAAGTTGACTCTGGGTTCAACTTTATTTGGCTTTGGTTATATGACTAGGAGGATTTTATGTTATGGCCAATGTTAACGGTCAAGGTGATGTGGATGTATCTTTTGTTTTTAGCCCGACGGAGGAATGCATTAGCAAGTTGAATGCATGTGCATTCGGGATGTTGAAGGAGGGAGTATGTTTCTTTAGCATGGTAGCGAGCTTAAATCAGATAAAAAATTCTGGAGTTGATGCTAAGAGCTTGGGGGGCAATATTTTCTTCTGGATTTTGGGTCAAGAGAGAAAATGGTATTGTTTCTCAAGAATATGGGGGAGTGGTGTAATGAATGGTTTGATCTGCTGAAGGAGTGGGATCAGAATGATGGTGCATCACATCAGGAGTGTTGGTTGAACTTGCATGGAACTCCTCCTCACGCATGCTGTGACTCTTTTTTCAGACAAATTGCAGTGAGGTTTGGCAGCTTCATCAAACTCAAGAACGGTTTTGATAAAAGTAATAATCTGGTTATTGCTCAAATACTAATCCAGACTACATACAAGAATCCGTTGTCCCGTTCATTCAAAGTAAAGATAGGACAGAGGGTCTTTGACATCAGCGTGGTTGAGGTTCAGATGCCTGTAATCGAGAGGGGGGCTCTGCCTTGTGGTTTATGCGAGGGCGATCATGCAGCTGTTGACGGTTGTCCGGCGACTGCGGATTTAGAGGAGCCGCGGCGGGGGTCAGACAAGGGTGAGGAGACCCAAGAATCTCCTGATTCGTTTGGAATTCTCGATACGATAAAAAATCTCGAGAATGGGAAGGGTGCTATGATTGAGGCCAATTCAAACAAGTTGAATGTTCCTCGGCATGCAGGTGGTGGCGTGAGGCATGTGAACTCTAGGGAAGTGGGAGCTCTTAAGGTCGCATGCGGTTCTCAGCATCGGACCAGGGAGTTTAATTGTTTAAATAAAGATTTTGAGGTTGGTAGGGTTTTTGATAAGGGAGAGGTCATATCAGGTTCGGTGGAAAAGGAATGGGAACGCGAACTAATTGGGCTTGGGAACCGGCTAGATGGGCCTTCAAATAAGGATACCAGCGTGGGTAGTATGTCAAGGCCTGAAGGGGTCCTTTTTTAGGGCCAGGATTTAGTTGGGTTGGGTGGGAGCTTTTGCCCAAGTGAGGATGTTGAAGCCTTCTGCAATGATCTTAATGAAACGGTATCGGACAGTGACGGTACAATGGATTTGTCGCTGGAATGTTTAAGGCAGCAGTTTTGTGAGCTTGTGGATAAGGCAAAGAGTAGGAGAGGCCCTCGGGTAAGGAAGAACAAAAAGTACAAGAAAATTTCGGAGGATGGGGGTATCAGACCTCTCGTTTCTGGGGAAAGTTCAACTCAAGATGGGGACATTGAGAGGGGTAATTGTTGGATATGGGCTTCTGTTGATTCCGACCTTATCACCAAAGCGGCAGAGGTTGGGAAGACTTTGGAGATTGGAGACCAGTTGGGTTTGAAGTCGGTAGGGAACCGGGAGGAGATTGCCAAAGTGGTAGAGGAATTAATAGAGAAGGAGGGAGTGGAATGGGATGCAGTCAGGGAGGTTCAGTAGCTGATTCGGAAGTGGGTTAGTTTTCTTGTTTTTTATCTTTTTATCATGTTTAGTATGCTGTCTTGGAACGTTAGAGGTATTGGGTCCAGTTTGAAACAAAGGAGCATTAAAGAATTAATGATTAAGGTGAAAGCAAAGTTTGTTTTCCTCTGTGAAACCAAATGTGTGGGGTGGGTTCAAGGTGACTTCGCACGTTGGGGAGGTGGAGATTTCAATTTTGTTGTGGTTGATTCTGATGGGAATGCGGGTGGGCTTGCTTTACTATGGGAGGAGGATTATTTTACTGTGAATAACAAGGATTTTGGAAGGAATTGGATTGCAATCAAAGGGCAGGTTCGTGGAGGTGAAGATATTGGCACATGCGCAGTTTACGGCCCTAGTTCTGAAGAAGATAGAATTTATCTTTGGGAGGAGATGACGATGATGTTGAATGGGTCTCCTGTCCCGTGGTTGGTAATAGGAGATTTTAATGAAATTTTAGAATCTAATGAGAGATTGAGTGGGAGGATTAGCGTGAGGGGAGCTAGTGCTTTTGGGGAATTTGTTTCTTTGTCTGAGCTGTGTGAAGTGGAATTACAAGGGAGGCTTTTTACGTGGGGAAATTATAGGGCAGCAAGTAAAATTGACCGTGCCTTTTTTGATCCAATATGGTTTTCTTTGTTTCCGACCATTCGATTGTGGGCTGAGTAAAAAGAGGGGTCAGATCATTGTCCGATTGTTCTTGCGGAGGAGAAGAAAGAATGGGGGGTGAGACCCTTTAAATTCCTAAACTGTTGGCTTACACATGGATCTTTTGATGAGGCGCTGAGAGGAATGTGGGCAGCTGCTTGTATTAAACATCCAGGGAGATTCTGTTTTTTGAAGAGACTAGGGGAGGTCAAACGGTTATTGCGTGAATGGAACAAGAGTATTTTTGGAAACATTGATGATGATATTAAAGCTTTGAAGGTGAAAATTGCATCTCTGGACAGAATCACAGATACCAGAATTTTGAATGAGGAAGAGAGAGCTCGGATGGAGAGCTGGAAATCTGAATTATTTACGCGACAAAAGCAGCAAGAAAGTTTATGGCGCCAGAAGTCCAGAATCAATTGGTTGAAGTTGGGTGATAAAAATACAAGCTTCTTTCATGTGAATGCGTGCAATAGGGGGGGGGGAGGAGAAATTACATTAGCAAAATCAGGATGGATGGAGAGGTGGAGGAAGACCCGGATGTCATTAAGAGGAAGGCGAGGAGGTTTTTTCAGAAAATTTTTAAACCATCATCTAAGGCGAAATACATGTGGGGGGATTGTCCTATCAAGTCGATAAAGAAGGAGCAAGCAGATAGGTTGGAAAGGGCTTTGGACAAAGAGGAGGTGAAGAAAGCTATTTGGGAATGTGACGAAAACAAGGCTCCGGGCCCCGATGGGCTGAATCTGAATTTTTTTAGACGAGCCTGGGATTTAATCCAAGATGATTTGATGGACTTGATCAATGATTTTTATAAGTCCGGGCGCCTACCTAATGGGGTAAATTGTGGATTCATTTGTATAATTGCAAAGAAAGCTGATGCACTGGATTTGGATGATTTCAGACCCATTTGTCTAGTCCATAGCATTTACAAAATAATAACGAAAATTCTAATTGAGAGATTGAAGGGGGTTATGCATGATGTGATTAGTGACAATCAACATGCCTTCATAGAGGGAAGACAAATCCTTGATTGTGTATTGTCAGCTTCGGAAATTGTTCACCAGATCAAGAAAAGTGGAAAGAAAGCTGTTATGTGGAAGATTGATTTCAGAAAAGCATATGACTGTGTGTCTTGGGAGTTTCTTATGGATTTATTGGAAGCAATGGGTTTTGGTGAATCTTGGAGAAGGTGGATCTGGGGGTGCATTAGTCATCCCAAATTGGCTGTTCTTCTAAATGGAAGCCCAACAGGGGAATTTACTGCTTATAGGGGATTGAAACAGGGTGATCCTCTATCCCCTTTTCTTTTCAATATAGTGGCAGAGGGTTTGAGTTGCTTATGTTGCATGCGGTGTCAAAGGGATTAGTGTAAGAGTTGAAGCTGAATAGTGTGGTGGCATCATTACTCCAATTCGCTGACGATACTTTGTTCTTCTGTCCGGATGATGATTCATCCTTGATGAACTTGAAGAGATGCCTCAGGTGTTTTGAAATTTTATCCGATCTTAGTATTAATTTCCACAAGACTTTTCACAAGAGTAGTCTTGTGGGAATTAATATTTCGGAGGATAGGATGCAATATTTGGCTGACAATTTAAAGTGTAAGATTGAGAAATTGCTTTTGAGTTATTTAGGCCTTGCTGTGGGTAAGAATATGCAGAGGATGGAGGCTTGGGAACCGGTGATTTTAAGGATTAAAAATCGTCTAGCATCTTGGAAAGGGAAATTTTTATCTCTTGGAGGAAGAGTGACTTTGATTCGGTCAGTTTTGAGTAATTTACCAACATACTATTTATCTTTGTACAAGATGCCAAGGGGTGTTGCTAAGAAAATAGTCAGTTTGCAAAGGAATTTTCTATGGGGAGGAAGTGAGGATAGGAGAAAGATGTGTTTAGTGGCGTGGGACAAAATAGCCAAACCAAAGGACCTTGGGGGTTTAGGGATTGAGAAGCTTCTTGTCAAAAACAGATGTTTGCTGTTCAAATGGCTATGGAGGTATATTCATGTGGATGTCGAATCGGGAGAGGGCCCTTTATGGGCTCGGCTTGTCCACAATGGTCATGGAAGAGCTTCTGACTCGTCTTGGCCATCTTTTAACATTGGCGGCTCGTCTCCTTGTTGGCGAAATATTATAGATTCAGGTGAAAGTTTTCACGATGGTGTGTTGGGTCTTAGGCATAAAATCCGGGTTGCTGTTAAGGGTGGCCAAACTTGTAGTTTTTGGAGGGATGTGTGGTTGTTGGAGGGTGAACCTTTAAAAGAGTTATTTCTGAGATTGTTTTCTTTATCCATTAACCAGGAGGCTTCTATAGCCGAGATGTTGGGATTAGTTAATGGAAGGTGGTGTTGGAATCTTAGATGGATGAGGGGTCTGTACTCATAGGAGTTGGATGATAGTGAAACACTTTTGGCAAAATTGGATCAGGTTAGGCTTATACCGAATGAATGTGATGGATGGATATGGTTAGGTGACAAGAAAGGGGTATATTCAGCTAAGGCGGGATATAGATCTCTATCTGATGGATTGTTTACAGGGAGTGGCAAGCCATGGATTTGGTTTGGATGTGCTCCTTTCAAAGTCGAATGCTTTGTTTGGATGGCGTTGAACCAAGGAATCGCGGTGAGAGGCATCCTCCTTCGAAATAACATAATATGTAGAGATAATGCGTTGTGTCCTTTTTGTTGTGAGGATATCGAATCAAGAGATCATTTGTTGTTTCAGTGCAAAGCAACATGGAGGTTATGGTGTAAGTTATGTCATTGGTGGGGTAAAAGTTGGTGCATACCCCAAAATTTTGAAGATCTGGTGATTCAATAGTTGGGATTGATTGGATCTTCCAGAGAATGGGCTCCTTGGACTGTAATCTTCTTTGCCACTATATGGTACATATGGTTAGCATGAAATAAAAGTGTTTTCAAGGCAAGGGTGGTGGACTGGGAGCGATCGTTGGAGGAAGTTTTGGTGAGGTCTATCACTTGGTTTAAAGCCTGGCAACCGAGTTTTTCATATGATCTAACTGCAGTGCTTATCCGTGTAGATAGTGTTTTATCTTGGACAGGGCCTGTATGTAAACCATATTTGGTCTAGCTAGTTTTTATAGTTCTTGTGTTCATATGCAAGTACATCTCTGTAGCTATTGGTTACAGAGGTTTGTAGGTAGAGAGTCATCCTTTGGTTGACTATCGTTTCAGCAATAAAGCATAGTTTTCATAAAAAAAAAAATGTTATGGATTTGGATGATATTCATAATAATGCTTGTTTTTCCATGATTGTTTCTTCGCGTAATTATGACGTTGATACAAACTTATAGCATGCTAGACTTGGTCATATTGGCCAACAAAGGATGCAAAGGCTAACAAAACAAGGTTTGCTTCCAGGCATCGAACAAGTGGAATTGTCTACTTGTGAATGTTGTCTAGCTGGAAAATCAGCACAAAAACCTTTCGGTAAAGCGACTAGAGCCAAATTTCCTTTGCAATTGGTCCATTAGGACATCTGTGGGCCCATGAACATTAGGGCCAAGCACGGAGCCTACTATTTCATTTATAGATGACTATACTCGGTATGGTTATGTCTATTTGATTTGCCACAAATCAGAGGCATTAACGTGCTTCCAAAGCTATATGAGCTTAGTAGAAAATCAATTGGACCAAAAGATTAAGGCCATTCGAACTGATCGTGGTCATGAGTATCTCTCGGCCCAATTTAAAGGCATTTGTGATACAAAAGGGATAGCTCATGTTGACCATTCCCTACACTCCTCAACAAAATGGTGTTGCGGAGAGACGAAATAGAACGCTCCTTAAAATGGTTAGGTCAATGATGGCACAAGCTCAACTACCCATAATCTTTTGGGGTGATGCTCTATTAACAGCTGCCTGTGTACTTAACCGGGTGCCTAGCAAATTAGTTGCAATCATTCCATATGAGTTGTGGACTAATAGATAACCCGACCTAAGTGTTTTAGTAACCTTGAAAGTTGTGCTGCTTATATACATTATTTCTCTCTACTTGGCAAGATGTGCTTTCAGAGGACGATAAGTTTCTTATGAGAAACTCACTAACCTCAAGGGTTATATGTTTATAAGCCAGCAAAACAATGGGAGCGTAACTGAGTGTAAGCCACAAGATGTCACATTCTTTGTGAATGAGTTTCCTAAGAAGGGTGAGGTAGGTTAAGGCCTATTTTTATTTGAGAAAGAGGATTAAGACGTGCAAGGATTACTTCATTCGAGTGGGAGGATTTTAACAGATGATGAATTAGTTTCTCATCAATAAACTTCATCATCATCAAGTCCGAATAAAAGTAATCTTGTTGTTCCAAGTTGGAGCAATAAAGATAGATCTTGTTCTAAATGGGAGCGAGATTAACTTTTTTAATCCGAGTGGGAGCCATGTTGATTCAAATGGGAACAACATACCTAAATCACAATTAAGTGTGATTCTCATAAAAGACTGTCGTTGATGATTTGACATCAATGGTAGTGGGTCTTTTATGAAATTCCTACAAAATGAGCCCAGAAGAGGCTTTCTCAAAATTATTCTAAAGAAAAATTGACAAAAGCACTTGAAGAAAAGATGGAGTGAATAAGAGTCAATAAAGTTTACGAACTGGTGGTTCTCATTGAAGGACTCAATGTCATTGGGAACAAATGTGTTCTCAAAAGCAAGCTCAAAGCTGGCGGTATAGTTGAAAAATTTAAGACTCAACTAATAAGTAAAAGGTACACTACAAAAAGAGATAGATTACAAGAATCAATCTCGTTTTCTGTGAGTTTTACCTATGTATGGATGTTTCTAGCTATTACTTCAAACTTAAAACCTTGGATCACGTCAAACGAATGTAAAAATTGCCTTTCTCAAATGGAGATTAAAATGAAACAAACTGTATTTCATTAAAGAGGACCACAAACATAAGGTTTGTAGACTTCAAAGTCTATATTGGTCTTCTAATCCTCAAGGCATGTACCAAGTAAGTTTGTAATTAACATATGGTATGTATATAACATACTTATAGCTAGAAATAATATAGAGTTTAATAAACAAGGTAAATGACCTAGTTGTCATCTCAATCGAGATAGATGATATGGATAATGATTGCATATAAGCTTGAAATTTAGATTTCAAGATATTATTTCAAGAAATTATTGTATTTCTCATAAGAAATTACATTAATAAAGGTTTGGAATAATACAATATGCATCAAAGCAATCATATCTAAACTCCTATCAATAAATGTCATACTTTGAGAAATCGTGTGTCCTAAGACTCCTGATGAGATTGATGAATAAGCCAAGTTCCATAACAGAGCGCAGTCGGAAGTTTGTTGTACACTATAGTGTATGATAGACTAGATATTGGTTAAGCAAATGGCTTAACAGAAAGATGTCAATCCGATCTAGGCCTAGCATTACAAGCAGTTAAAAAAAAGGGATAATTGATGTCTAAAGAATTTTGCTGATTATATCTTTGTCACCAAGCAAGGAAAGGTCCTTCTTGGTTGAATACACAAGTCTTGACCATGGAAAAGATCTAGATGGTAGAAAAGTCTACATCTGGATATATATGTTCTTACTAAATGATGGTGCCATATCATAAAGTAGTAAGAAATGATCATGTGTATTCTTGTTTGCGATTGAGGCCAAATATGTGGCTCTCGCTTCAGCAGTGTAAAAATCATTTGGTTGAATGAGTTCTTGGATTATGTGATGGATAATACATAGAACACTGATCTAGTGTTAGTCGACTATGACAGTGAGGCTGCAATTTTCATT
The DNA here is from genome assembly GCA_028386065.3 of Turnera subulata. Lineage (NCBI taxonomy): Eukaryota > Viridiplantae > Streptophyta > Magnoliopsida > Malpighiales > Passifloraceae > Turnera > Turnera subulata. The sequence continues at coordinate 64,363 of JAKUCV010002651.1, read as the reverse complement.
GCCAAAAATGATTAGTTTCACCAAATAAGTAGACATCCGATACAACTATGGAGATGGCATTGTTGTATGCAAGGTTGTGAATGTGACGTATCTGTCTATAAGAGACAAGTGATCAGATGCACTGTTTAAGCCTTTGCCTTGGGATGTGTTTGTGTAACATATTAGGTATTAAAATCGTGTAGGCTTAAGTACTTCACTTTATGCTTATTATTTTACCAAAGTTTACAACCTGTGCTTAATGTTCTCGCTATCAAATAAGTTGATTTACATACATACATATCGATGAATGTTATGTACATTCTTCATTTATTTGTTTAAGAGTATGTCAAGTAGACACGAAGTTAGCCCTCTCACACGGGTAACGGCCTCCTTATCTTAGTGATAAGTGGAGATGAGAAAGATTTTAAGCGAAATTATCAGACGGATAATTTGAGAGCTTGTGGCTTAAAATTATGAATGTCGATTGTATAATGACAGAAGGTCATTTCAACGGTGGAATACGTTCACCAAGTCTACTTAATGGGCCAGATGTGAGTTCAAGTTTATGTGTAGATCGAGGAACTCAAATTTGGACACATATAGTGTCTAAATATGATCTGTACAGCATTCCTTATGGAAAAGACATACGCTCCACGGGAAAAGAGAAAATGCTGTAGCACATGTTTCATACCATGTGCGCGTTTTGCTTACCAAATGGGTTAACATAAGTTTAATCTCCGCTTATTGTTGTGTGAGACCCAGAGCCTTTATGGTGGCTCTATCGTGTACCCTCAGGACTCCGATCAGGTACTTGAGATTCAACTTGATGTTTGCTATCTTAGTGTATTGCCAAAGAACCATGGACATTGATTCGGTCTGGCGGGATATGTCTAGAAAAGCAAGTTAAGTTGAGTTAAGAGGATCGTGAGAAGAGGAAGATCATTGACCGAAATCACATTAGTTTGTATTCACCGGTGCACCAGTTATGACTTATGGTTATAATTGTGAATACAATGTATCTTAATAAGAGAGATCTTCGGCAGATTTTTAATGTGAATTTATGATCTAGGGTACTTGCGTACTTTCTGATCTACTTAAATTTTTGTGAGAGGCTATATATTCCTAACAGATGTATAGCATTTGACTCTCAGAGTATGCTGGTCGCACATTCTACTTCCCTGTATGAATTTCTGTGATTCTCAGAGAATTTGTTCCTCATGGTTGTTGTATGTGTGCACTCCCATTATATGTGAGTGGGAGATGTTGGAATAAAGCGACAAGTATACCCACAATGGGGTGCACAGTCATGACTGGTTGTAGGGACCTCCACTAAGCAGGCAGCAATAATCTGTTCACCCACAATGAGCACAGAAAGATTATTGTTGTGCTGTAAAGTAAAGTGGAGCATTATCTCAATAACCGGGCCACTATGGTTTTTGCTATAAACTGGCAACCTACCGGGTGATAATGCAGTGTATGAAAAACCAACGCAGACACATACAGAAACAGTTGAGAGCAGAGAAAAGAGGGTTTAGGTTGTGGAGACTCGGAAGTCGATCCAACAAACCGTGACGACTTCCACCGACCGGTAAATCGAGCTAAGCTCCCGATCCTACTTCCGCTGTAACGCTAGGAAATATAAGTAAGTTTCCTGCACTATGCATTCCTTCACAGACAATGGACACAGAGCCTGTTCATCATTGAGTATTCCTCGCTGTAATAGTGCTTCTCTAGTTGCCACACCACCATGCAATATTCGCCACAGAAAGCATTCTACATGCGGAGGAGCAATAGAGAGCCATGGTAGTTGGGCAGAACATTGGCGCATAGGGCTGAATAGGCGGACTGCACTGAGAAAAAGCCTTTGTTGTCTCGACTCCACTACCATCCGTCTTCAATATCCTCCTGGAAAGGGAGACCTAACAGCTGCTCCTGAATATGTGAGCAACATTTCCACTCCCATGAATAAAGAGGGCCATTCCAACCTACCTAATCTCCCTAAAAGATACCTTCCCTGATACACTTCACGCACCGAAGCAGTTTTAAAATTAGATTTAAGATAGAGCCTCGGGTATAGAACCTTGACCATATTATGTATCGACAAATAATTGTCCATTTTGGATTTCGTAGTATTTGAAGATCTCTACTGTTTTTGAGTATTTAGGACAATATCACCCAGATTGCTAGAAATGGCTGGTCTTCATATGGTCATATTAGCTATTCTCTTTGGCAATTAATTTTATCATACTTTAGCTGTAATTGTAAATTCTTAATGTTTTCAGCTTCAGTCCCTTGGATCTTTTAATTAGTTTTTTTACCATTCTTGTTGACTGATTCGGAGGGAAGAATTTCCAAAAAAGTATCTGAATTGGTGGGTGATTTTGAATGGGGTGATTTGTTCTAGTCTGTTAATGGATTAAGGGCTCCTGATATGGGTATGGTTTATGTTCCTAAAGAGGTTAGAGTGGAGAATCCAATTTATTTGAGGTATGTCTCGGTTGAGGGAGTAGAGAGTGGCGCTGAAAGGTTGCTAATTCCGAATCTGAGGATGATTGTGGTGGTGGAGGAGGAAGGAGAGGTTGGGATTATTGAGGAGTTTGTGAGTAGAGAAGGGAGTAATGGCAAGTGTTATTGGGCAAATCCTGTTTTGGGAGTGGTTGTTAGAGAAGGTGCAAAGTTTGCCACAAATGATGATGATTAAGCCCCGTCCTTCAGTTGGAAATGTTCGCTTGCTAATGCTATCCAGTTTGTAAAAAAAAAAAAATCACATATGCTGCAATGCAATGCAATGCATCGCTTATAAAATTATACTCTTCAATTCATAAATTATATATTCTGACAAAAAAAATTCATAAATTATTAACACACACGTTGGGTTTTAGTTTCTACTACTACTATGCGGTTCTTGTCAACTTTAGGTGAAATTTATCCATACTTAAACTTGGCAAAACAAATACTAGCATATCTTACCTAACTAGGAGTTTCATTTTGGTAAAATAATACACATATAACTGGAATCTTGATTAATTTGTGCCTGTTGAATCGCCGGCTCTTATTAGGCATTTAACAAAATTATGAATTTTATATTATATGTTCTTCATGCAAAAAGTTATGTAATTTATGTAACTTTTGAGGTTATGTAATTTATAAGTGTATTAAAGAAAATGTAACAAATTCGGGATGGTTGGAACTATCCAGAATTATCCAAATTATAATTTAGAAATTTAGAATTTGAGATATTAGAATTTGGAATTTAGTGTGGACAAAGGTCTTGACAATTTTGGAATCCTGAATTCCGTACCAAAAATATTATATTCCAATCCAAATTCTCAAATGCTCACCCTTAATAACAAGTAATAAAGGCTACTATTCCTATTATTAATATTACATCAAAATTGTATTATTCCTATTTCCTATCAAAGTTATATTACTACCTTTATCAAGCTTGTAATTTTCAAAAGGATGAATTTCATCCCCAATTTTATAACAATTTTTGATTTAATATATATCTATATATAGAATTGTTCCGATTAAACATAAAGGGGAAAAATTATCTGGGCTGATCGCCTCAACTTATGGGCCTAACCATGCGCTACTTCGGCCCAACATTAGGAGCGACTCTAAAATACCAAAGGAAAGACTTTTAGTAACTTTTCAACGTCCAAATTCTGTCTCTAAAACCATCATCTTCATCATCTTAACCAAGAATTAAAAGAGTGAAAAAAAAAAAAAAACGAGTGAGGAGAGGAGGTTAACGATCAAAGCAAAACATCACACCAAAGAAATGATCTAAGATCCGATTCTGCTTCACAAATTCAAACAGAATCCCTACCAAATAGAAACAAGAAGGAGAAGAAGAAAGAAGAGAGCGAGGGATGGCAACAGAGAGACATGGTGATTCGGGTTCTACATCTCGCGAAATCAGTTACTGATTACTGTTTCTCTTCACAGGTTCTTGGATATAATGCACGAGGCTCCGTTATTCGGTCACCGGAAATCCAGGAGCCTTTTTGGAGCTATTGTTTACTGTGTTTTACTGGCAAGTAGTACATATTTATTACTACTACTCTTTGCAGTTTTAAAAGAACGAGTAGGTAGCACTAGCAATATATATGGTTTAATCGTCTAGAATTTAGGCAGGTTATGCTGTCTTGGCCGCTGCGGCCCCGTTTTTACTCCGTCCCGCGAAGAGCTTGGTTCCCTCGGTACTCTGCAGTTGCCACGTCGTTCTCCTTATACTCACAGGTTTCTTTTTCAGCTTCTAACTCTCTCTCAATTGGTTTAATAGCTGACTTTTTCAAGTTTCGTGTTTCTTAAGCACTTGAAAGGTTCCTTGCTCTGATCAAGTTTGTACTTGTTTTTTTTGCTAATAGTGGCTTTTGTACAATGCGAATATATCTCGAGAGAGAGAGAGAGAGAGAGAGATGAAATTTCTGCCTCTTTTTGATTTTGCGGGTTAATTGCTAGAATCTGATGCGATTTCATATCTATGCATTGGGCATTGAACATGTTAATATGAATGTGTAACTCTATGGCTTAACTTTAATGAACATTTCCTTTTATTTTTTTCTTTATGGGGTGAGGGATGGGTGTGCTGTTGTTGTAATTAGTATATTTCAACCTTTTCAGGGATGTTCCAACAATATTTTGTTGCTCAAGTCCAGAAGATACGTCTGCAGGTAACCCTTCGCTAGAAGCCTCTTAAAATGCTGTTTAATGGAGTCTATCATTACAAGCATACTGTGTATACTAATAGGAGAAATTTTTTGTTTTACTTGTTGGACTTTCTTTTCAGAGATCCGCAGATTTAGATTGGTAAAAAGTGTTTTGTTGGAATATCAATTGAAATATCGCAGTTTTAGACAAGAGTTGGGAAATTACTAAGAAAGTCTTTGTGCTCAAGCATTGGATATCTCAATTGCTGTTCAGTTCTTGGTGTTTTCTGGGGTGTTAGAAATCATTTTCTTCCCTTTTTCTTTTTGTTGCAGGGTTACTATAGTTTCAGTCAAAAGTTGAAGCACATTGTCCGTCTACCGTTTGCCATTACTGCATATGGTATGAATCTTTTGCCTTCTCTCCTTTTAGCACTGATCCATCTCTTTCTGTGATCATTGTAAAAATTCCAAACCATCAATGTCATTATATTGACTTCTAGGAACTGCTGCAATGCTGCTTCTCATGGTATGGAAACCCCACATCAGTTTTCTTTCAACTTCGTCATTATTAAGGTACATATTTTGGCAGCCTTCAATAATGAACGCCTGAATTATTTTAGTTTATAGGATATGTGTGCCAATGTTCATGGGATTAATTATCAGCACCCTTTCCGACCTGTTATCCTGTTACACAAGATTGAGAGGCAGGATGTTGCTCCAGTTGCTTTTTCTTTTTGCTGTAATAGTGTTGAAAGGTTACTGGCTTTCCTAAATCTGCAGGATCATCATGTTGACTGAGGCTATTTGTGCTGCATCGTTTATGAGTGTATATATTGGTGAGTTCTCGTACATGTATAGGCATTTGAGTTTTTAAACAATCTTGTTTGTTTGCATAGTTGTTGGACCGTACACAGACTTACTCTTTTGGTCCCAATTTCATGGGTTTCTCATGGGATTGCTTCTTACCATTTCATATCCAGTGAAAATTATTGTGTAAGTTTCTGAAATGTAGTTTAAAAGACGGTCTTTGATAACACGTGAATTCTCTTGGATATGCAAAGATGACAGGTAGCACACTTCTTGGAGGCAAGTTATCTTGTCTATGCTGGAATGCAAGTTCTGATGGGCATACAAAAATTTTTTTGATATAGAAATGTGGATGAGCTTGGTCGATTGTTTTTATGGCAAATCTTTGATTTCAGCTCACAAACATGTTTTAAAAATTATTCTTACAAAATAATGTTGTATTTTTATTACCTTCATTCAAATCTTTTCCTTAATGTTCTTCTTTGTGTATCTTGGAGCTTGCAGGTTATCTTCACCAGTATAATTCATTGAATTCTCAGCCTGACATTCTGAAGACCCTATATTCTCCACTTCAACAATCAAGTTCTCTAGAAGGCCTGAGGTAGTGATTTTTCTCATTATAAACCTCTTACAAGTGTTTTTGAAGTTTGGCTGGCACTTGGATTTAAAATTGTTCTCATGCATAAAGAATTTGTTGCCAGTCATGAGGACTAAAAGCAAGTATTGGTGAAAGAAGGTTTTCTGTAGCCTCCAGCAGTGTCTCTTGGCCATATTTTAACTTATGATGGCATTGGTGTATTTCAAAATGCAAAACTGAAGAAATTGATTGATTCCTCTTTTTCTTTTTTTGGCAATTTTTGTATGATGCTCGTTGACCACTGCTGGTTTGTGCACTAGGTATCATGATGGTGGTCGACTTTCTGATCAGCAGATGGCTTTACTGCAATATCAGCGTGAAAACCTTCACTTTTTGAGTGAGGAGGTATATAGCTCGTTTAAACTTAAATTCCAAACTAGCTGGAGTTGGCAACTTGGATCTTTTTTATTCACTCTGCTCCTTATGGTAAACTTTTGAAGACCTGATTACTTGTGTATGGTTACTGTACCCTATAATGGACTGGTTCTATCTGATTGCACCTTGGCTGCATTGCGTTATCTCTAAGAAACACCCCATGGTTTGTTAACAAGAAGTGATGCAAGAGACGAGCATTGCCACTACCAGTTCATTTGTTTTTTAATCCATCATAACTCATTTCACTTTTAATGAGTTCATTCACTTATATTCTTCCAGATTCTTCGGTTGCAAGAGTGCTTAAGCAAATATGAGCGATCTGATGATGGAATTGTCCCTCAGGTGACAATTAACCCTAGCTCAATTGACCTTCTTTTACTTGTCTTCAAATTGCTGAGGAAATGGTCATAAAAACATCCATCGATCTAGCTACAGTTTATTGGCTTTCAACCCGACTAAAAGAGCAGCTTCACATTAGTAAGGGAATCCTAGCATGATTAAGAAGCTCTTAACTTCTTGCAGATGACTTTCCTTTGCTCTCATTTCTCATCGAACTGATAGCTATCATTTTACTTTAAGAAGAGTGGTTTATTGGCATGGAACAGTAATATTAGGGGGCTTCTCTGGATATTGTTTAAGTTTTTATTTGAGTTGATGTCATAAGGAAAAAGAGAGTGCCGGTATTCTGATGTTGTACTTTTAGGCTCTAGCAAATGCATCTGAAAGAATATACATAAGCTGGTGTTAAATATGAGCAACTGTTTCTTGGTTGAAGTTCTGGGCAACCAAAAGCCAGCACATCATTCCTCTCCATTGATCTTCACATTTGAAAACATCATTGGTGGATAAATCTCTTGACCACACTCTAAGGATGCCCCAATGTAATTGCTGGTAGTGTCTCTTATTATGTATCTCTTCATTACATGCATTATTTCAGTTACGAGAATGCCCTATTGAGCTACAATAAAAAAAATAGTTCATAATCACTGCGACAGTGTAAATATTGAGTGACCACGACTTAAAAGACCAACAGATTGTAAAGGAACCTTGAGGATGAACTCCACAATGTGTTGTATCTTATAGCTCATAATTCACAGTCATTTGGGTTCCATTATATCGGTCCTATATTTTTAGTTCTGGGATTGGAAGAAGTGTGGCTGCTCAAATATGTAAATAATGATTTAGAAATATCTTTAAATGGTTAACCAGTGTCTAATTTCCCAGGTTGATCTTGCTCACATGCTAGGAGCTCGGGAACAGGAGTTGCGGACTCTTTCTGCTGAGGTATGCTTGCATATGTTACTCATAGTATGAAGCTCCTTAAACTGGAAAACACAGTCTACAAGTACTATCTATGGTATCTTCTGTTTCCTTTGTTTTGCTTTCTTGGATCTCCAGTTTCAGTTCCTGTTCCTGATATTGAAGTGGTAAAAAGGTCAATCATTCATGGGCATATCCAAGTGCCCATCGACGGCTTCACTTGACTATGGTTTCTTTATGAGTTCTTTGACTGTACGATAGGTAATATCAGGAGGATTGTAACATGTTTAGCCTTAGGTCGGGTAATCATTTCACATGCCCACACCATTTTCTGGGCTATTCCGGGTTCTCGTTTCGTGCGCAGCTTTTTTCTCCATCGCCAATCTATTCATTCTCATCTTGTATGAAGGTCAACTGGAGGAACTATGGGTAATATTCTTTAGCAAGATGAAGGCTCATTAACCTTGTCGGTGTTGTTGATAATGTCCCTAAAGGATATGCTTTCACTTGTAATGGAATGATCAACCTGCCATGAACTTTGATGTTATTATCCTCTCTTTGATCATAGTCAAATATTTCTATTAGTTCTACCACTTGACCTCGTCTATGTCCATCAACCTAGTTAGCGCACCTATTGTTCATGTTACAGATGAACCAACTACAATCCGAGTTGACGCTTGCTCGGTCATTGATAGCTGAGAGGGATGCTGAGGTCCAGCGTGTGCGCACCATGAATAATCAGGTGTGTTCCTTGAACTTTGATCTATTATATACTCATTTTAAAAGTTTTCCATGCTTGTTATTTAGTAGCTATTTACGCTGCTGAAATTCTGGCACTCTGTAAGAGATGTTGTAGGAAAAGGTGTGCTACCTCGAATACAATTTTGCATCAGCAATGTTAAACAGATTTTGTCTCTGATATTATGTGGCCCAAGTTTTCTTCTTGTTTCCTGAAAAACTCTTTGTTTTCTTCTACTGCAATCGTTGAAAAGTTAGTGCCCACACTCCCCTGAAATTTTCATTACTGTCCTCAGCAGCCAAATAAACCCAGAAATTCTTGCTGAATTATATAGTTTGTCATCTTGTTACTTTGTGTAAAATCATCAGGTATGCACTCAACTTTAAATGTCAAATGTCTTCGGGAACATACATAAAAAGTAATGAAAGGGGGAGGGAATTCCCACTATTGTCATCCGCTCTTCTTATTTCATGTATTCTTAGACCAGGACTTATCATGATTTGAGTCTGTTAATGAGACTCTTCTTTTCTTCCTGTAATTAAATTACTGAAATATCTGACAGTACGTGGAAGAAAATGAAAGGCTTAGAGCTATCTTAGGGGAATGGAGTACCCGTGCAGCAAAGGTACGGGATTCTTTTACTGTCACTCTTTTTTCTTTTCTTTTTCGGTTTTTAATCCCCATGTTATGTGTATATTTGATCACTGTTATCTGCCTTTGACGTAAAGGAGTGCGATTCTGACATAAACCTCTCAAATTGATGTTCTATAGCTTGAACGAGCACTGGAAGCCGAGCGGATGTCGAATATGGAATTGCAAAAGAAGGTTTTATTAAGAAATCAATCAAATGTGCCTCCAGAAACAAGTGAGGAGCGTGGAAGTTAGTTACTTTGGAGCCGTCAGATAAATGTTCCATCCTCGGCAAAGATTTAATGTTCTTTCATTCTGTGAATCTTTTTCCCGTGACAAAGTAGAGAAGCACGAATTGCCACTGTTGAGTAGATAGTTATGTACATAACAACAGTTGATTACAGTTGATATTTTTTACATTACAGTTAACAAAAGAGGGAACTTGACGTCATTGCCGCTATGTATTTACTATCCCACCTTCACTCATCTAAAATTCTAAGAATCATCAATTTTTCAGTGGAGGAATGATAATGCAGGCTTATCGTGTGCGTCCTTGGAACCACATGAATAACATTGGACCAGCAAATGTTTTGAGAGCTGAAGAAAACAAACACCCATTGTATTGCTTAAATCTCATACGGGCATTACCATACCGATCAATGACCTGATTCGACTCTGCCTACCTCGTTAGAACTAAGAAGCCTCGACCAGACAGAGCTATGGCACATGTAACACCATCTTAATAAGCCTAGTCAGTCGAAAGTATACGAGTTAAATCTAAATGACATGATTTAGGCATACAATGACGAGACATACTAAACGTTTGAATCACCCATGAAGAAAGCTACAACAACGTGCAAGCACCGTCATGCTCCAAAAGGAATTAGCAGCTTCATACAAGGCGCTATGAAGATCTTCCACAGCTCAATTACAATGGCTTTACATGGGTTGTTTCATCTAGAAAGAGACAGCCAAACACGTAATTGAAGAAGTCAGAACCTTTGACAACTTCTCCCCCTCCAACAACAGCCTCAGTATCGTACTTGCATGCTCTCGTGCAATCGGGGCAGTAAGTTATCTACACACGAAAATTTTATGCATGTAAAGTTTTGATCTTTTATCTCATGATGCATGTAAAATTTAGGACATTTGAGGTATAACTCAAATTGCAAGTGATAAGATTCGAGGAAGCATCAAAGAAAGGAAGAATTGCTGCTACTAACCTCTAACAGTTTTGGCTGGAAAGAGCTATCTAGCATCACATCCACCCCATACATTGCCCTAGATGTTGGACTATGCATCTCTGGATGTACATGAGCAGCAGCCTCGAAAACAGACCGAATCATATTTCTAATCCTCTGGTGGATATCCAACCATTTAACTGCAAAATACACCATAATCTTCTTCAGCAGTAAATTCAAAATCCCACTAACCGGTAAGAAAAGTTTGAACATCATCTCCGCAATCCACAGAGAAGGAAAGCAGTAGAATAGCAAAATGAGGGTACCTCGATGCTCCTGCTCAAATTCCTTCACAAAGTCAGGTGTGTTCTTGTGGTTCAATCTTCCACGATAATTCTGCATGATTCACGCATTACAACAAAGTGAAGAAAAGAAAATTCCTCCAAGAAATGCCTGAACCAGAGTCTTTCCACTACATTCAATTCAAATTTCATAGTGTCTGAATTGTACAGCTGGAGTAAGTTAGCTCTCTCTTAGTACATACCATGACAGTAAAGTGAGTCTCGTACTCAAAAAGGCTATGCTTTTCAAGAGTATATTGGTTGTTTGCCAATCTAACCTGAAAATGGAAAATGAAATCATCAAAGGGCCATTCAGATTACCAGAATCTCAAATTGTTCCTACCCAATTTCTGCACAGATATTTTAGTAAACTTAATCCAAATTATATTGCCATATAAGCAGCAACAGGACCATCAACGGGCCACACGTACCCAGAAAACATCTGCAAGATATATTTCCAGAGGCATCATGTTGCGAACTAGTACTATATAACGAAGATCAAACTTCTTTCCTTGAAACAAGGCAGGTTGCTCAATATATTTCTGGCATATTTTTGGACCAGTCTCCATCAAACGAATAATAGCAGACAAGTTATCAGTCACAGTTGTATCTATAGTTCGTGCCATGTTCCAAGGTTTTAAAATCCATAAATTGTTGATTCCGTCTCTTTTGCGCACGAAATAGTCGCCGATAAGTTGAGTCAAATTTGTTTCTAGATTATACGTGGGCTGCAACCATTCAGGAGATCCATATGCCTGTAAGAAAGATGAAACTCCAGTCAACCATTGAAGTGAGAACATATTCATTTTATGCTCTGATACAGATGTTTTCCACAAACAGACAAGAAATAGACCCATTATGTGAAAGGGATGATGCCACTTTAGGTGTATGGTGGTTTATCAAACACATTGTCAATTGCTCCCTTTACCTTCTGAATAGTCTCAGCCAAATGATGTTTCATGACAAGGCAAGCCTCAAAAGGAAATTGGTTGATATATTGTTGATCTGTAATGCCAGCAGCTTTTTTTGTCTCATCATCAACCTGCATACTTGTCCATATAATATCTGCATCCTTTGGCTCATTTGCTGTAAAGAAAATCAATTATAAGAGAAGCTCCAAATAGAAACATTGACAATGCAACATATGATGCTAGTCATCTTCAACAAAAGCATTACGCACTCAACTTCTCTTACACACAACACACAAACATACTAAAGAACAAACTATCAAATGGTTGGTTCAGGAATCCATTCAGACCTCTAATCCATATGCGAGAGAGACCCTACAGAGACTGTCCTAGCTGTTATTCCTTATCAGACATCCAGAAAAAAGACTGGATGTAAACACAATTAGCTTAAGACGGAAATTCACCTCAAATGGAGAGAAGAGTAGGGAAGCTACCGAGCTAGTAAAAAAAAATATGTTAACCAATATGCAAATATATAGTACGCAGTAAAATCAAATGGTAGGCGCAGAAATTTGATAATAACAATAGTCTGCCTGCACAAGTACTGTCTATCTGCCATTACCGAAGGTTGAATGACAGAGAGACAGAAAAGAATTATTGGATAAGTAGAAAGGACCAGAACTCTCACTGATAACAAATTCAGGGCGCGTCAAAAATTCTTCCACATGGGGTATGTCAGTGTAAACACGTAATGCAGATCCATCACTGCGATGCAAACTTTTAGTTGAAGAAGGCTTCACTGATGAAGAAGGTACGCTTTTTGACTGCAAGTTCTGGAAGAATTTCTTGTACTCCTGATGTAAATGGTGGAAATTACCACCATTCAAGTAAATGGATTGGAATTTCCAGTTATCTTGACAGAAATTGAGAGCCTAAACTCAAATAGGAGCGAATAAAAAGTTGGGAGTTAGTACCTGAATGAAGTAATTTTCTGGTGTATGGAAATATGCTGTGAGCCTAGCAGAACGTTGTCTGTCCTCCCCTATCCCAACAAGAAAATCACGAGTGCACTCATCTCCATTCTGAACATTCTGGATTGGCCACAATATGGAATAGCTGAAATGAAAATTATTCATTTAATAAGAAAGATTACACCAATGCACAATTTGTGGAATCTCTCCACATGCCTTTCCAGCATTAGTAGATACACACGTGGCATCAATTGCAACCATGAATGTGCCAGTATATCATTTACTTCAAGTTTTCAAACATTCAATCCATCGTGGACCACGAGCAGGCTTGATAAGGTTAGTTATATATTGCAATTCAAGTCAAGAATTAGCTAAATCATACACAGACCAGTATAACATAGTATCAGAAGCCAATACAACCTCACAGCCGATTCAAGTTTTCCCTCTGGCATGAAGAGGAAAGGAGCCACCCTGAAATTTGGTTCGTCACTGTGCCTTAAAGCTGATCCTAGTTCATCCATCACGTACCTGTGAGTGACTTCAAATGAGACACTTCTTTTACGCTATATTAATTGATGCATGTACACATTTGTGACAGTAACTTAAGCAGTTTCCTGAGGATAACTGCCAGGTCAGCAAAATTCAACAAAAACAACCTGCACTACTTCACTGAAGAAAAATAAGATACGGACATTTCAAAAGTGTGCATAACCAGTTTGGTAAGATGCTAATGGGAAAGGACACCTTGGACGCACCCAAAAATAATCATTGAGCTACTTATGAGTCTCAAATAATAATTGATTCCTATGCATCTCATCTTCACCATGCGCATAAAGATTTGAATAAAATACGTTTGAGCTTTTCTGTCTTCATATTAACATTTCCAGATCTCAGAAAACACTAATAGAGAGTCAGTGGTTCGATGTAGTAGATAATGGAGAGGAGTGGCTAGTTAGTTTTTTGTTCCAACCTCAGAGGAAGCAGATATGGTTCCCAAAAGAGGAAGTAAGAGTGAGATTCCTTTCCCTTATTCACTTAAAGGTATGGGGACGAACCTTTTGCCAACCAAACAGTAAAAAACGGAATGGGTCCCTGCCATTCCCATTCCTTCCCCACTTTTCCTCTAACGAACACTTCTTTAGTGTGAATTTTCAAACCGTTAATCTCAGATGACTTAACACTCTGGAACTCATAAAACTCCATAGATGCAATTCTATGTTTAGGAACTTTGTTGGTAAAGCTGATAGCTTATCAGCAAAGAAAGACATATAGTAGTAAAAAGACATCGATAAAGAGATAAGTCTGTACCATACAGAGGTTTCATCAATCTTCTTCTCATCTGCAAGTCTATATGTCATCAAATATAACCACATCGCATTTATAATACGATCCGGAAGAGGTTCTTCAGCTGTCCATTCAGGAAGGCGTGGCTGAAGTATTGAATCGATCACATGTTTTCCAGTTTCTAATATTTTTGATGCATTGACACCATTAAGCACAGAGAGCCTGGGAAGAGATTCAAGAATCTCAATGGCACTCTCTCCCAAGGGGCCAGGTATATCTACCTGAAAAACAAATGAATAAGTTCTGCTTCCTCCCTTTTTCCAAGCATCTTCATATTAGAGGAAAAGGAGCTTGTTTAACAATAGTACCTCTAAAGACTGTAAACAAGGAAATCCCTTCAAGACTTCCAACAGTTCACTGACGGAATTGGCCTCTAATGGATTTCCCCGAATAATCAAATGTGAAAGATTTGGAATCTCAACTGGAGTAAATGCCTGAATAGAAGTGGAAATTCATCAAATCAGCAGTGAATTTCTTACTGGAAGTTTTGATCATAGCTAAGGACACACAAGTTCTAACAAGCTAACTTGACAAGCAAAGATTGGAAGAAGCCACCAAATCATGGCATGCATGACTTTCTACCATACTCATTTTTTTTTTTGAGAATCAAATCAAAATTCATTGCATAAACTGGTTAGGAGAGTTTCTACCTTACTCTTTGCACGCGCAAATATGAAAGAATATTGCAAAAAGTGAAGCGTAAAGAGTCACGGGAAAACACACATGCCTTATTGATCAGGGATTGGATACTTCTATTTGAGAGGTCGAGGGATGTAATGCTCTGCAATGGATGGTCACCCTTGTGGATGAAGCCTTGATTATCTTTATCACATACTTCTCCGCAAAATCCCAAGGCCCACTCACCAAAATTAGAGGTGAAGCGAGAGTTAAAGATCTCAAGTCTTGGACATCCTCGGAGAATGGTCTCAGTCATGTGACCATCCCTGCCATAGAATAGATAAAAAATGTTCTGATCCAGAAATACTAATAAATAACTTGGCAGAAAGGCTACCGTTTTCCATGTCTCAGCAAACGTACCAATTTTCCAAAACTGGATTATCATTGAGCCAGAGAGCTCTTAGGTTTTTAAATTTGGTAACTTCCTGCAAAACTGTTTCCGCTTTCTGGAGTTTGTTTCCGCACAAGCTAAGTGCCAGCAAATCCTAATACAATAAAGCGCAGGACGAGGTTTTTCAAAATTGCCAGTACTTATAACACGGTATCTCATCCACAGCAGGCAAGCAGCCAAAAATTCAAAATACCAGTATTCATTGAAGTACTGATTCTCAAATAATGACTTGGCTTTCAAGTTTCGAAGGATAAGAGTAGAATTGGGAATAGCAGCGACTTACAGGAAATTTACTAGACAAATCAAGAGAAAGCAGAAAATCATCGTCAATATCAAGCTCCTCCAGCTCCAACCACTTGACACTATCATAACCTCTCTCTTTCGCATCACGGATTTCATTATCAATCACCTCCGTCACACTCAGTTTCGAACCATTCTCTGGTGCAACCTCAGCACCTCCTCCCTCCCCAGCATCACAACTTAGATCCACATCCACACACATCAAAGCCCCCATCCTCTGCGCCAGCCCTGGCACTTCTAGCAACTGCAACCACAGACACCCACACACCAAAAATCAAGAAACCGAGCCTACCCACACAAGAAAGAAGCCAGGGAATCAATCCAGAACCACCAAAATGTAATATTGCTAAACACTGACACCAAAAGGAACTGGAAACTTGAGAAAATGCGGTACCTGTTTGTAGGCGTCGGACAGGCGAAAAGTCCAGGCATGGTCGACGAGGAAGACGTCGGAACACTGAGGCAAGGATTCGGAGGCGAGGAGGAGGCGGCGCTGGCGGCCGTCCTCGCAGGGCTCAACTTGGAAGTAGGCGCCGCCGTCGAAAGTCTCGGAGGTTAGCTTGTCGAAAAGCTTGCGGTGAAGTGATCGAGGGAGGCCTGAGGCCGCCAAAAGAACGCCGTGGACTTTGACGAAGTCCTCGTAGGTTTGCGGTGCCGCAGCCGTAGTTGCTGGCATGTTTACCCAGGAATGTCACTGTTCTTCCCCTTGTTTCTCCCTTCTTCTTACAGCTTAGTGGAGGAGTGAAGTGGAATGAGCTTGCGGGGTTTTTGGAGGGTTTTGGGGTTTTTGCTTTTGGGTTTGTCCTTTTGTGTTTCTCTATTCAACAATTGGGTTTTTTGGGCCTTTCATGCAAATGTACAAAGATCAATTGGGTTTCGGCCTTGTTTGGGCGAGCCCGTAGTGCATGACGTGCTGGAAAGGTACTGTGTCAAACGAACAAACATTTGTGGGGGGGCTTCATGACGTGCTTTGCCTGATGATGAATCTCAATCTAAACAAGCAGCGCCAGCATTCAGCAACTATGTGAGCTTGCCATAATAACATAAGATTTCCTCCAACCGAAAACAAGTAGCTCAAGTCCAAAATGCACATTAGGGCTGGGCATGACTTGGGGGGTTTCTGGTCTGGGATTGTGTCAACAAACTCAAAGCTGCAGGGTGAGGTATTTGGGGAGAAGGCCCGTAAAGTGGGGAACGCACTACATGTCAACGAGGCAACCAAAAAATAATGAAGCCATTGTCCCCAAGCCATACCCCTCTTCTTGGGATGGCAGCATTTCAAGCCCCCCCCATCCCATGACATCGGTGGTTTTTTTTTTTTTTTTTAAAGAACATGCATATATTTGGGGGTTGAAAATTCCACGAGTTTGTACCATTTTTTTTTTATTTAAACGATGAGACGAGTTTGTACCAAGTTGAGGTTGCTCAAAGTAGTTAGTGATCTGATTATGTTTAAATAAGGTTTCGGGTTTAAATCTTTGTGTATAAAAAAAATTTCCAAGAGACTAGTCCACTGTAACCACTTGCCTAATGCGAATTGGATCTAGATTAATTAGAGCTGGCTTCTAGTTGTTTTTTTGGCTTACAAGCAAATACTTGAACTCCAACATGAGACCTATAGCTTATTAGTAATTAGTTATATTTTTAATTAATAATAAATTCTAAAACCTTGATAAGAGAAGTGAAAATTCCTACATGGCGAATCTAATTATTGAGCATGTCTCTGATTACCAAATATATATTTTTTTTCATACTTAAAGCTAGTTTTTAGTACAGGAATTCCGTTGGTTTAGTATTTTTTTAAAAGAAATATCTCAGAGACTAAAAATTAGTGTTAAGAGAATTTTAGTTTTTCGTGGGTCGACCCAACAACATAAATCCGAATAATTCAAAACACCATTTCCAATTATGACTCAGTGGGTGGCAGTTCACGACATGTATATCTTTTTGGCTGCAAATGAAATTATGTGTATAAAAATAAGTTTTTGCCGGTACATTCAATAAATTCAATGATCTTGGATGAGCTCATAAAAAAAAAAAAGGAAGCAAATCAATGATCTTGGAGATTTTTTTCCTTCTTTTTGTCGAATGCTCTTGAGATTATAGTTTTTTTTGGTCTGTTGAGATTATAGTTTGCGTGTGGGTCAATACCATATTTTAGAAGGCTCTCCCATTCATGCATTTTCTTTTCCTGGGACATCTTTTCACTGTCGCGTCTTTCATGTTTGCTTGATTATCATCCATATCCTCTCCCAAATTTGGTACTGGTTATGTTGGCCCTGCGTTTGTAATGGTTTGCCTTTTTGTCCGTGGTGAAAGTGGTTATTTATTACCCTTTTCCTCCCCCCGTACCGTAGGTATTATGTAAGTTCGGTCCATCAGCCTTTTATTAAAGATTTGTTGTTCTTGCCCAGGCATACCAATTATGCTTCCCTGATGAAATTTAGGAAAGAGATCAACCAGAAATTATGTAAATTGCCCTGCTATTTTGAATCTCATAAAAGTAATCAGCCATTGGGTTGGAACAGAGCAGTATAGTATAGTTTACCTAATGCTTTGGCAATACCGTGTAATTTAGCAATCAATCTGCTTCTTGGATCTATAGAAAAGGATATGCTGATTGCAATAATAAGTAGACTACTTTGATACTACCATTTCGGGACTAGTTGAGTGAATTAGTTCTGCTTAGTGCTGTGTGAAGTGTCTATTTCAATTTTCACGTCGTAGAAAATTCTTATTGGGATGAAAAAGGAAAACTATACTATTTTTACTCGCTTTTTTTTTCACAAATAAATCCAAAGAATTTCTCAAAGAAAAACAAATGCACATGAAAAAGAGATCAAGTCTCTGGAGGAGGACGTTAGAAGATTTGAGTCTAATTAACCCAAAAATAGCAAAAATAAAGGACGAGTAAAATCGAGTCCATCATTTTCCTCTGGAAGCATCGTATCTCGACTATCTCTCCACTTTATCCTTTTTTTTTTCAACAAATGTCTTATCCGATAGATATTATTCCTCTCCTAGTACCACTGCCCATCTAACTCCTACTTCCCAACCCCCGAAGAAACACAACACCCCGCAATAACACCAACATAACAAAACAAAACAAAACAAAAAAAGAATCCTCCTTATTTTATTCAAAAACTCAAAAAATATCTCGATCCTAACACATGGCCCGACAATGATAATCTTGTTTACTTTTTCCCATTCAAGATAAGGTCCGTCTGTTCCTTCATTTTTTTTTTTATTCTGCTCTTCTTTTTTCCTCCATTTCTTATCCCCATCACCACTTCCACCAACAATTAAACAACTGTACATTTTTCTACTAGTATATAGCTATATAGTATCATATTAGTATACATCGCCACACCCATGTGCCGTTTCAGTGGCTACCCATTTATAGCATGCAACTTTGCTTGACTACCCAATTCCCACAATCTTGAATTTCCGAGCCAATGTCCATTGCTTTTGAGATGCATCACGGGATGCTGCCGTTCATGGGTGTATTCGCCGAGAATAGGCAGTTGGCGGTGGAGGAGGATTCCTGCAGCTCCTCCTCTTCCTCCTCGATTGGGAGGGACAGTGACGACGATTCCGGGGACGAGACGACCGAGGTGCAGAGCTCGCGCAAGGAGGGGCCTTTGGATACTATGGATGCTTTGCAAGAGGTTTTGCCTATCAGGTTAGTACTTTTAGTTTGATATGTCACTTTGCTTGTTGGATTTTGATTGAATTGGATTGGGTTTTCTTCTTTTGCTGATTGATTGGTTTTGATATTTATAGTAAGTTTAGTGGTTATTAATGCTCTTGAAAATATTTGCTATTATTGTTCTTTGAGGTCTGATTTGGTCATTGAAACAAGGATTAGGGAATGTTGTAAGATGTAATAAAGATGCCCAAGCCGCAAAGTAATGCAGTTGCAACACTGTAGGATTTTAATTTGTTCCTGCCAGCCATGGATTGAAAATGCAATTGCAACTGGAAAACTATATCGTACCGGAAATAGATTTGTAAGGAGTGAAGAGGGTACCTTTTGTAGTTACAGTCAGTCAGGGCCTAGTATCAAAAAAAAAACTATACTGTACCAGAAATAGATTTGTAAGGAGTGAAGAGGGTACCTTTTGTAGTTATAGTCAGTCAGGGCTTAGTATGGAGTATTCTACCCTGTAGGCTTTGCTTCCGTGGAATTTCACCACTCTCTTCTTCTGTGAAGATCTTGTGAAACTTCTGCTGTTCAGTGAGAACATTTTCATTTCCATTCCAAATCCTTCCTCTATTTCATTGGGTTCTAAAAATTTTGTCTTTCTTTTAAATCATTTCAGGAGAGGCATATCAAAGTTCTATAATGGCAAATCCAAGTCCTTCACAAGTCTAGAAGATGCTTCCTCTGTTTCCTCTGTTAAAGACTTTGCTAAACCTGAAAGCCTCTTTAACAGAAAACGCAAAAACATGTTAGTTCACCGTGATAAGAACCGCAATTTCCCTTCCCGAGACAATGTTACTAGCTTATCTAAGAGACCTTCAAGCACTTTTCCAAACCCAGCTGTTGGCTCTGCCTCGAGCTGTTCTAGAGCCAATAACGTGAGTGAGGATTTCCATTCTGTGTCATCATCACCCCCTTGTCTTCCTCCTTTGCATCCGCATGCTAAAAGGTCACCTAGCAACGGAGTATGCTCACAAATGCCTCGACAGAATTTGCCTTGGCGATCTTTTTCGCTCTCGGATCTGCAGGCTGCTGCTACTACTACTTCTGATGTCTAATAAAGTAGACAATTTGTAGATAAGATAAAGAAAAATTAACCCTTCACTGTAGAAGTTTGTTGCAAGCAGTTTCCTGCTTTCTTCTGATGGTTCTGCCCATTGTACTTTTACTTTTAGGTTACTCCAAGCCTGGTATTTGGAATAGATTCTGTTGTTTCTCTTGGCTGTGGCTGTTACATATTTGACTATAACACTATTGTATCATACTTCTGTCTCGACTCTCGATATATGTTATCTTCCTCGCTGTTCCGGGATTTGTATTCCTTGTTTGGGCATCGTTCATGATTGCCTTTCTGTAATCGTTTTTTATGGGTATTCCAAATTTAACTAATTGGCAAGTGGTCAAAGAATTATAAGTTTTGTCAGCTCTAACCAATAAACGTTGTCAGGCAGTTGGATATCAAGGTTTATTTATGTAATTCCAAATTGAAACTAAGAGGTCAATATGTCGAAGGAAATTTCTATTGCAATGTAACTGTAAATGATCTTTTCTTACTACCAAATGTGCACTAAAATTTATGTTACTTAAGGAACATATTTGAATAATGCATTCATTTGATATATATGCCTTACATTCATTAAGTCTGTGGTCCCACATTTTCTTGTTACTGCTTGGCAAAAGTAAACCGGATTGCGAAGTGTTTTCTATTACTGATGACTAACTGTTCTCATCAGCGATTATTTATCACTCTTGTCATTATTTTCTAAGGATTTTCCAAATCCTAGTAAATCATAAAACATGTCAAAGAATCATTACTTTACCAAGTTAAGTAGTCTAATTCCGGGTTCATAACCAATCTGGTCCCTCTCACACATTATTTAAATCCTTTTGTCAGTATAATTTGTCGATATTCCAAATTTAACTCAAATTTATCATAAAATAGTTATTTTTCCAAGTTCCTTGCTACTTGTAAATTTAACCAGCAATTGATGTCAGCAGGTTGGGTTGAAAAGTTTTGTTATGTTGTTCCAAGCTTGAAGCGAAGCCACCAGTGTGTCACCGTCAAGGATTCCAAGTAGGTACTAAGATTCTTGTGAGATCTCTTTATCAGCTCATCTGCTAGTACTTTCACTGAAATTATGGTGCTAAGACTTATTTATTTTGATAGATATTACCACAGTTAAGCGGTCTGACTGGTTTTTATTCCTGCATTCCAAATATAATTCAGATTGCATTTGGTAATAGAAGTTTATGTAGTTAATGGATGACCAATCTGATCAGCTTCATTGATGGTTAACTAGTCAATTATTGTTATCTAGAGGTATTCTCTTTTTAACCAAGCCATGAGCATGTCAAGAATCATTTATTTCACCAAGTTCCAGGCAAATGTAGCAAACAATTAGTATTAGGGAGTTCGATATGAAGTTTCCTTTTGTCATTCCAAAATTAGAACCAAATTATCGGTGTATTAAGTCATTTTTTTCATTAGGCTCTAGAAATTGATCCTCAGCTTCTAACTTGTGTTTAACAATAAGTTATGTTACTAGGGAAACACACAATTATGAACAATCAATGTGATGGTATCATCCACGATTGAGTGGTTTGACAAATTTATTTTCCCTGCACTTCAAACGTAAACTAGTAGATGAGTTAAATCATATTTCTTTTTGGAAAATGCTTTATTCATTGAACTTTTGTACTGAAAGTTTGTACACACTTGAGTTGTCAGTTGCCAACTAGCATTGGATGCAGTGGTACCCTTGAACCCCAAGGTCTAGGTTTCGAGTCATGGTGGAAGCGGCGAATGGAAAATATGCCGTTGGTAGTGGTCCCACCTCACAAGGGTCACGTGTCGACCATGGGGAGAGATTAGTCTGGCGTCGGTTGGGATACTCTTCTAGTATATAAATAACACTGAGTTGTCAATTGTTAAATCTACCAAGTAATGACAATGGACCCACTTAAATCAATAAGACCGTTTATCATGTGCTAAAATTGTCGGTACATGTAACATTATTCATGATGTCGTTGATTAGTAACCTTTCTGATCGGCAAGATCGATGATTAACTGCTTAATCATTATTATTTATGGATGTTTAAAATCTAACCAAGTCATCATTGCTCTCCAACTTCCCACAGTTTAACTAACTACTAATGTCAACAAGCTTATGGAGTGGTTCAGATCATGCAAGCACCTTTTGAACTGGAAAATCTTATATAGTTATCATATCTAAAGTTTTAATTACCTCTTAGAAGTCTCTTGTGAAAAAGGCTCCATTAGACTCGTGGAGTGTTCTTCTCGGGTGTAAGTTGGGAATGGGACTATACCATGTAGATGCAGATTCTTATAACTTGGGGGCAAATGTGTTCTATTATTTTCTGGATACTAATTTCTTTTGGAGATGACAAATTTTAATAATATACTTGTTTCTTACTTGTTGCTTAATTGCATCTGGTGCCAGGTGAGGAGAGACCGTAATCTTTCCGCACTATTCTACTTCCCAAAGAATCAGACCATCAGCAGATTGGCATGTTTGAAATTATCCAAGCCTGTAGTAATCGGTACCGCCTTTCTCTTGCTCTAGAAGGGTAAGGTTTTCCTACTTCCATATATTCAATACCTGAAAATGGGAAAGAAACATAAACGCGCCCGACCGTGTTTGCTAAGTAAAAATGAGCAGACCATCAATAATGCATTGTTTTGCAAATTTCTTTCCATATATCCAACAAAATTCTGATTATGCAAACAAGCCATAGATGGAAATGAAATTATGACTCTAGCTCAGTTTCAGGTTGCATTCCCAAATTTAGTCCTGGTGGTGCTCATAAAGTGGCATCAACCAAGAGTGAGAAGGATGGGACTACAAGGGCCGCTACGAAAGAGCTCGTCTGCAAGACTCGTCCTCTCTAGGCATATTCAGGTATCTCTTCTGTTTGCTGAGTTTATTGGCTTGTGCTCTTTATTTGTTATACTGCTGGTAGGACTAGATTTGGGAGAGAGTATTCTTGTCTGTCAGTTGCATAGTTGAGACATGGCATGGTCAGTTGGTTAGAGGCTCCATGGATGCTCCATGTCTTTGAAGTTGCACATGTTTTCAGAAGTGTTTCCTTCGAACAAGATGTGGAACAGTAGCCAACTGTGTATATTAAGTTAGTCATGTAGTTTTTCTTGCTTCTACTTAATCTTCTGATAACGACTGCTGTTTTATTTTTCCCTCTGCCCAAGGTTTTGGAAACAGGAGAGCATTCTACTGCAATATGTCTTCTTCTTCTTCATCTTTATCAGGGGTCTCCCGGGAGGAGTTCTTCCTGTTTCATTCAATTGACAGGGAGCTGTATGCCATCCTTGTGATGGCCTTATGGAGGGATCCTGCAGAGTCTGTGCAAGTCATGGCCTTGTGGATCTGGTTGGAACGAATGGGGCACACCAACGTTGTAAAGAAGATATTGGCTTTACCTTATATTCTGATAAATGAGCTAGCAGACGAGGCAATCACATGTCTCCGATGCACAGCCACCGATATATATGCATTTTCACCTGATATCAGTGATATCCCTCTGTTGCAAGGCCTGCTGGTGAAAGAGATATGTCTCAAATTTTTCCATGATAACAGAGTAGCTGCAATTCAAGGGATAGCAAAAGTTGTGAGCGAAGTATGCCTTAGAGCATTTAGTGACATCATGGAGCGAGCCGTGGAACGAAACGCTGCTCAAAACATGATAGACACCCAAGCAAGGAGGGCAGCTGTTGTGCAGCAATCCTTGACTGCGCCTGTGCATCCTCCAGCTGGGTTTGGCCAAGCAGAGACATTCCAGGCTATGATAACCAAAGGAGCCGAAGTGCCTGCAGATGACAGGACTATGTTCGTAACATTCTCGAAGGGCTATCTTGTGAAGGAGTGGGAGGTCATAGAATTCTTTACTAGGAGCTATGGAGATTGTATCGAGTCTGTTCACATGCAGGAAGTTAACCCAAATGAGCAGCCATTGTTTGCCCGCATTGTCTTGCGCACACTTGGTGCAATCCAAGTAATTCTGAATGGCAATGACAAGGTGAAATTCACCATTAATGGCAAACATGTCTGGGTCCGGAAATTCGTCCCGAAACGTACACCAAAGACATCGATGCCAATGCCAAATTTCCCACCACCAGGTCCACAGCCGCCGCCGCCGTCGCCATCATTTGGATCATTTGGACGCTGATATAGCATCTTCATGTGTCAGGTGGTGTGCTTACAGTTAAGCATCAAAAAATAAAAGTTCCATGCCAAATATGGGAAGGATAGTTCAGGCTTCATGTATCACATTTTTTAATTATATTAATACATGGTAACGTTGTCATGGAGAGATGATTGTTCCTTTCAAAGTTTCAATGTTGTCCTTATCTAGCGATTAGTTGGTGCCATTATATTCCCCTCAAAAAACAATGTTGGTGCCAAATATGAGCATTTTACGTTTCTAATGGTGGCCATCCAGTCCACCATAACTAGACAATGAAGAAAATCGCTTAGGTCCACTATTACTCTTAATATAGGGTCCACAATGATATCCTAAAATTCATATTTCTATTACAAATCCTCTATTTATCTTCTTTACATACATATTAAAAATATATATCATTATCTATCAAACATGGAAAGTAAAGTAGGATATATACGTCGGCGTGGATACAACTGTTTTTTTAATAAATCTAACCCATAAAAGAATCTATATTTGTTCAATAGTACCTTCGGATAAAAAAAAAATGTTATATTTAACGGGTGTAATGAGGAGGATATTGTTATGACTCCGGAATCCTAGTGTGCGTAGGAGTTCGAATTGGGTTGGGACACTACCTTGGCTGTATGGTAGGAATCCTAGTATGGCTAAGAGTAGCTAACCTAGTTGTACAAGGATTGGAATTAGGCCTAGCTAACCTAAGTCCATGGGTTTGTGTGGGGGTTAAGTAAACCGAGTTTGAGTAGGACTAGGATTACTTAACACTGTCAAACCAGGAGAGAGCCTAGCGGTACCTATATAAATAGAATGCGTGAGGGGGAGTCTCTGGGGCGTGTGGGCTGTTGTTATAAACGTTGGTTCTTTTATAATAATAGTTACATGAGTATTCTCCCAACCCTTTATTCTTATCTATGTTCTTTATTCGTTAATTCCCTTTATTGTTGTTCCTTCTCTTCTCTTTGGTGTGTTTGAAGCTTATAGGCTGAACAAGTAAGCTTGAGGCTTGCTTGTGCCGCACAGGGGTGTTCTATCCGCTGCGCAACACTCTGACTCCGTGACAAGTGGTAGCGGAGCAAAAAGGTTTTATTCGCGGAAATCTGGTGCTGTTGGGTGTGCTTCTGGGCGCCAACGACTGCTGCTGGGTGCGCTTCTGGGCGCGCCGACGACTGACCTAGGTGCGCTACTGGGCGCGCCCACGACCGAGCCTGGGTGCGCTAACTGCTATTTCTGGGTGCGCCGACGGGTGCGCTAACTGGTGCTTCTGGGTGCGCCAACGGGTGCTGGTGGGCACTGGAATTGGGCTGATTGGCGTGGTTTGGTTGTTGCTGGAAGGTCAACTTAAAATAAATAAAAAGTGTTTTTATTTGTTTGTGTTGGTCGACTATTGTAGTTTTGCAGGAGGGTTTTTTGCGCGAATAATACTTTCTGGTTGGTGACTCTCAAGGATGATTTTGTGATTCTTCTCAATCTTTACTAGAGGGAGGAGAGGTGCTGGGTGCTGTTGACTTTAGCAAGGGTGCTGCTGTCGACTTTGGCAAGGAGCTCAAGTTTTATCTGCTAAGGTGAAAGGGCTTGGAGGCTGCTGGTGTTGTTGACATAGGTGTTGATTCCTGTTGCTGGATAGGAGGAGCCGTTCGACATGCTTTGGTGCTAATTGACACGCCAATAGGTTTGGTGCAGCTTGCGCAAGACGAATCCTTTACACGATAGGACTTGGTGGCTGGAAGCTACTTAATTTTTTGCACCAATCGACTCAAGCAAAACACAAGGAAGGAGGTACAGGAGCATTGTGGACAGAGGGGCTTGCTGGTTTTCAGGTTTGGCCTTTCAATAAAAGTTAACTTTTGGTGGGCTGCTGCTGTGTTTGTTTCTGTACTTGCCGATTGTAGAGGGCTGCTTGGTTTTGTCAATTGGAGTTGTGTGGATTAATTGGAGTTTCTGTTCCTTGGGCACTTACGCAATTGTTTGTCTTTGATCACTGTTGATTTGGTTGACTATTTCACTTTGAGGTAGCTGTATCTTCTGTTGGTGGACTTCAAAGGTACGTTGGGAGCTATTGGGTGTTGTAGTTGGCTTTGCTCTTTGTTTAATACCATCATTCACACATATGTTTCTTGGAGCTTCTTCTTTGTTTTCTCTGGATTGCTTTGGTTTGGACATGACCATGGTTGACAAGGTTGTTGGGAGTGCATTGATGCAATTGCCTTGTTGGGTGTTCGGTGTCAAGCATTGTTGGACTGTTGGTGCGAACTTGGAGGATGGGCGAGCTGATCAGGTGCGATTAGGTGCTTGTGATGCACCGTTGGGACGTGCTGATGCGATTGGCAAGCTGATGGGTACGCATTCGGACAGAATTGGCCAGCGATGCACAGGCTGTACACGCAGAGGGCATGAACAGTGCACAGTACTTTGGACACGGGAAGCACACGGATGACTCACACAACGGGGAGGCTAACTACGGACTTTCTGTGCAATTTCTCATGGACAATTCCAGTAGTAAAATTGTACCTTTTGGGCATCAATTGGCGGAGGAAGGACTGGTTGGTGAACCACTTTTCTCATTACACATGTTGCGTCAATTTTTGTTTCTTGGTGGGGGATTTTTTACTTGCACTTTGATGGGAGTTGGAGGAATTCGGCACAAAGTTCTGGGGCTTTTCAAGGAGAAACATGGATGATTCTTGCAACAAGAGGAAGAGTAGATATAAGTGGGATGGCTTGTTCTTGGGGAAGACAAGTTGGATTTCTTGGTGCATTGCGACAAGGTGACACATTCTTGGTGGACTGTCATGGTTCAATGCTGAATAGAGTTTTGGCACTTGGGCAGCAAGATGTGGCAGGACTTTGTGGGCATTCAAGTGATTCGGGTGACAAGGTCATAACTTGGGATGCTTTAGACAGAATGGCGCATTGCTTTGGTGTTCTTGTTGATTTGCTGCGGTGTAGGGAACTTCATGGTGAAGTGCACTCGGCACGCTTGGACAGATGCGTTGGGGATTTTGTTAGCACTCAAGAAGACTTTGGCTTGACGATAGAGAAGACAATGGATAGGAGATGTCGACTTGATAACAGTGGTTTTTGTGCTGATTACTTTGTTAGTGCGTGGTACATTGACAGGTTTTGGTGGAGGTTCGCTGCAAAGGTATTTGCAAGCAACTCAAAGGCACATAAACACAAGTTGACAAGGGAGAATGCGACTCATTCGAGGAGGAGTGTTTATCATGGATGCAAAGGACATTGTGGTGACGATGTTGGGTACAGCAATACATGGTGGCCTGATGGGGCAGACACTCAAGACAACTCCAAGATTGAGGTGCCAACGATGGAGCCGTGGAGTGGTTCAAGATCGGAGGTACAACCTGATTGCAAGGGTGCGATTGGGCAATCTTCATTCACAAGGGACTATGATGTCTTAGGTGGTGGAGAGAGCAGCACGAGTTACACATGCAGAGTCAAGGAAGAGGCAAAGCAAAGGTGACAACAAGCTATTACCAAGGGAGGCATGTGCAATGGCCGAGTCATATGGAAGAGGAGGCACAGTTGTGGACATGATGCTTAGGCTGCTACTACCAAGGGAGGCATGTGCACCGGCCAAATCAAATGGAAGAGGAGGCACAGTTGTGGACATGATGCTTGGGCTGCTACTACCAAGGGAGGCATGTGCACCGGCCAAATCAAATGGAAGAGGAGGCACAAGTGTGGACATGATGCTTGGTTTACGGTGTAGACAGTTACATCGCATGTGCGAGTTTCCGAGGAGGTATACACTTGCAAGGAGATTGCGAGACAGGAGTATACACTTGCTATAGGGATGCGAGACATTTGTAATTACATTTGTTCCGAGGATGGCTTAGCACAAGGGCATATTTTCAACAAGGAGACGGGTTCGAAGAAGACGGTTGGGGCCACGAGTTTGCTGAAGCAACGGGTTGGTAGCGTCGAGTGCACACACTTATTGGAAGTAGGGTACACACACTTGTTCGAGGTGTCAAGGATGCTAACCGAAGATCAAGAAGGATTGCTGAAGAATGGAGACCGAAGATGATTAGGGGCTGGTCATGGCACAATTGGAAGCATGATTTTGTTTCGAATGTTCGGTGGCTTGGCGACTTCAAGTGGAAGGATTATCCATTGGCGAAGTGGAAGCGAGAACATCGAAAGAGACTATTCGAAGGTCGAGTAGCTGTGGCGCATCATCGGATTGCAACGAGGGCGTTGCAAGATTAGGTGGTGGAGAATGTCAGGACCCCGGAATCCTAGTGTGCGTAGGAGTTCGAATTGGGTTGGGACACTACCTTGGCTGTATGGTAGGAATCCTAGTATGGCTAGGAGTAGCTAACCTAGTTGTACAAGGATTGGAATTGGGCTTAGCTAACCCAAGTCCATGGGTTTGTGTGGGGGTTAAGTAAACCGAGTTTGAGTAGGACTAGGATTACTTAACACTGTCAAACTAGGAGAGAGCCTTGCGGTACCTATATAAATAGGATGCGTGAGGGGGAGTCTCTGGGCGTGTGGGCTGTTGTTGTAAACGTTGGTTCTTTTATAATAATAGTTACACGAGTATTCTCCCAACCCTTTATTCTTGTCTATGTTCTTTATTCGTTAATTCCCTTTATTGTTGTTCCTTCTCTTCTCTTTGGTGTGTTTGAAGCTTATAGGCTGAACAAGTAAGCTTGAGGCTTGCTTGTGCCGCACGGGGGTATTCTATCCGCTGCGCAACACTCTAACCCCATGACAATATTACCCTATCTGGAGTGGAGCCATAATAACCGTTGCAAAAAGGTTTACCTTGTCCTTCACTGCGTCTTACTTACCCAAACCTGCCCAAGTTTAGGGTCCGAATTGGAGGTAGCCTTATCCTACCCGACCCGGTTTGGATGCCATTTGCTTAATATTGGATTATTACAAAATGGGCCGAAGGCACACCAGAAGCCCATGAGCCCGGGAAGTGTGCGAGGTGGTTGGGCTTATCATATTTAAATTTGAATATTTCAAATTTAAATAAAGATAAGTACTTGTTTGAATTTAAGTTAATTTGAATATTAGGTATGATTTAAATTAGTTTGAATTCAAATAGGATGGATATGATATAAAAGGGTTTGAACTCTTATGTGTAGCCTATAAATAGTGCATGACATAGGAGGAGAAAAGTATGGGAGTATATTGTATTCTTTCACCATTAATATAATACACAAAGCTTCTCCCAATTCCTTTCTCTCTTCTCTTTTCATTCTCTCCATAGTTGTGTTTTTAGGTTGATCAAGCTGAGGCTTGAATCGCACGGGCATCTTCCGCAGCCCTAAACTCTGTGCCCGTGACAGTTGGTAGCGGAGCTTTGCAAGATTCATTGTGAGGATTGAAGCATTGGTATCTCATTGGCTGGTAGGGGAATCAAGAACAACAAGAATAGATTGGAGGCAGAGCTTGCAATTGCCAAGAGGAATTTTTATTCCAGGTTTGATCATTCTTTTGTTAGAGGTGTTGGCTTGGATTGAGAAAATTGTGTTGTTGGTGGTTGGAGTTTTTGCATTGCCAAGTGTGTTGTTTGATCTTGTTGGTTGGGGTTGATTTGCCTATAATTTGTTTATTTCAATTTTCTTGTGAAAGCAAGTTTTGCTACTGTATTTATAGGAATACATATAATATTTGCTTAAAAGGGGTTGTTGGAAATTGAGATAATTAGATTATTGTGAAGTTTTCTGTTGTAAGCACTTTGTTGGAGAGTTTGTAGAGTTGGTTGAGTAGGTATTTACTTTACCAAAATTTACTTGAAGGGGGGTTACTTTGGTACTGTGGGTTGCACAATTCTCTTGGTGGGAGTTTTGTGTTTTCCTTGTGTTCATATTGAGCAGGGAATAAGCATCATAACCTTGGTAATTTGATAAAGATGGTTGGGGCAACCATTGGAGAAGAAGGCATCCTTGGTAGGTGCCTAGACAAGCTTGAAGATCGTTTCTCTAACTGTGAAGCTAGCAACGAGGGCATGACTGGTGAGATACATGCACTCAGGTCGCAGTTCACAGAGCTCTATGGTGGTTTCAATAGAACATTGGCAGAGATAGTTGACGAGCTTGTAGAATTAAGGTCGATGCGTGATGATTTGAAGCTATGCAAGAAGCAACTTGCCATGATGGAAGGAGGTGTGCTACTTCAACAGCAACAGGTGCTACCCAAGATCGATATTCCAAAGCCAAAGGAGTACGATGGGATGAGGACAACAAAGGCAGTGGATGTCTTTCTGTTTAGCTGTGAAGAGTATTTTGATGGCTTAAATATCACGGATGACCAGCAGAAGGTGAAGATTCCAGGAAGATACTTTACTGATTCTGCAGTGTTATGGTGGCGATGGAGACGCACTACTGGAGAGGGGTGCAAAGATTGGACCTGGGATCAGTTCATGCAGCAACTGAATGACCAATTCTATCCGGAGTATGCTAAGAGGGAGGCACGAGACAGGTTGCGAGCATTGAAGCACGATGGTAGCATAAAGAAGTACGTCAACGAGTTTCAGGAGCTGGCTTTCGAAATCCCTTCAATGACTGAAGAAGAGGGATATGGTGCATTCATAGGTGGACTTCATAGGTGGGCAAGAACCAAGGTCGATGACCGACATACAAGGACACTGAAGGATGCAATCCGGATCGCTGAATCATTGACGGAGTATGGCAAGGAGTCCAATCCCAGTTCTTCGGAGGAGTGCACGAGTGGGCGTGAGGATGAAGCTATAACTTTTGCACCGAAGAAAAGAGACAAGAAGTCCAAGTGGGGCAAGTCCAACGGTGGCAAAACTAGGGAGATAGAATGCTAACTGTGCAAGGGAGCTCACAAAATCTACGATTGCCCATACAAAAACAAGATTAGTACAATCTTGAAAGAGTTGGCGGGGGATTCCTCGGGGGAGGAAAATGCCGAAGAGGAGCAAGTCAGGATGGGATCGTTAAGGATCTTGAATGCAGTCCAAGTTAATAGACCAATGCCAAAGGAAGGACACATGTTTACTACAGTGCGGATTGGGGAGCATGAGATTGATGCTTTGATTGATACTAGTGCTACTCACAACTTTCTTGCAGGTGATGAAGCAAAGAAGCTGGGCATCACAATTACAAAGGAGTTGAGCACAATGAAGGCAGTCAATACAGCTGCACAACCTATCCTTGGTATGACACGAGGTGTAGAGATTAACTTGGGAGATTGGCGAGGCAAGATCGAGTTGACCGTAGTTCCACTTGATGACTATCCCATGATATTAGGGATGGAGTTTTTCGAGAAGACAAATGCGTCAATTCTCGTGGGTGCTAGCCAGATTCACATGCCAAGAGGCACGAGTACCTGTGTGATGCAAACTAGACGAGAGGGCAGAAAGCCGAGAAAGAAACTTTCTACAGTCTAGTTGGTGCAAAAAGATCACACAAAGGTACAAGAGGTGAGTAGGCAAGCAATGGAAGCAACGGTGGCACCATGTGTTGTGGCACAGTTGGCGAGGGTGGCAGGAGCCACAAATCTTTGAAGATTGATTTCTTGAAAGAGATCAAACTTGGAGGTACTTCACCAAAGGTAGGTCTAGAAAGTGAAGACAAGAACACAAGTTCTTCACAAGGAGACTGTGATGGCTACAGTGGTGGAGACCAAGTGGAAGCACAAGGTTACGAGAAGAGTGACCGAGGTGCATGTTCGTGTGCAGTGGAATGGCAACCAGAGGTGGCCAAGTCAAAGGAAGTTTGGAGGTCCAAAAGATGGCGGATTCCAAGTACTTCAGAGAAGATTGTGGCGCACAGGAAGGTCATTCATTGGCATGGGCAAGGAGCTCGAGTACTCAGTCCTTTGCAATGGAAGGAGTGTCCAAAGGCAAGGAGGGAGTGTGAGCATCGGACTAAGCAATTCAGAGAGCGAGTTGCAGTGCATCATCGGATTGCAACGAGGACGTTGCAAGAATAGGTGGTGGAGAATGTCACGGGATGGGCCCCGAAGGCACACCGGAAGCCCATGAGCCCGGGATGTGTGCGAGGTGGTTGGGCTTATCATATTTAAATTTGAAGTGGCCATTCAAATTTAAATAAAGATAGGTGCTTGTTTGAATTTAAGTTAATTTGAATATCAGGTCTAATTTAAATTAGTTTGAATTCAAATAGGATGGATAAGATATAAAAGGTTTGAACTCTTATGTATAGCCTATAAATAGTGCATGACATAGGAGAGAAAAAGTATGAGAGTGTATTGTATTCTTTCACTATTAATATAATACACAAAGCTTCTCCCAATTCCTTTCTCTCTTTTCTTTTCATTCTCTCCATAATTGTGTTTTTATCTTAATCAAGCTGAGGCTTGAATCGCACGGACATCTTCTGCAGCCCTAAACTCTGTGCCCGTGACAATATTACCCTATCTGGAGTGGAGCCATAATAACCGTTGCAAAAATGTTTACCCTGTCCCTCATTGCGTCTTACTTACCCGAACCTGCCCAAATTTAGGGTCCGAATTGGAGGTAGCCTTATCCTACCCGACCCGGTTTGGATGCCATTTGCTTAATATTGGATTATTACAAAATGGGCCGAAGCAGTCTTGCGGTCCATTTTCTCCATTTCTTTCTTCTTCAAAATTCTTGGTTGTTGGTCTTGATAAAATCGAGGGGTCAGGTGCCCAGTTCCTGGAATCATCTACTCGATTTTCTCTACTCACTATAGTAATCTATCATCAGTCTTTGCCTCGCGCTTCAAGATCATTTGTTTGTTGCATTCTACAAAAGGTCTGTGTACAGGAAACGATGAAATTCACTTCGTTCAATACAAAGCCGACATCTTTTTTAATCGGCGGTTGTTGTTCTTGCTTCAAGTATGCACCGCAGAAGCCATTTTCAAACCAGTTTCACTATTGATTATATGTTTCGTGGAGCACGCTCGTTCTTATGAAGAAGTCTCATGTGTTGTCTTAAAACGTTTTTTTTTTTTTTTGTTTTTGCAGTAGAGGTTGCTGAAATATGGAGCCTGTTTCGAATGGGGAGGAACCCACCTCGTGGGACGAGCTTTACAACATCAATTTGATGCCATCTGAGTTGTTCTTCAAGTTTAGAAAGGAAATTGAGGGTCTTCGAGTTGGTGTCAATTTAGAGGTTTCTTATCCTTTTTCCTATAGTTGCTTAAAATTTCTGCTTTTCATGAATCTTGTGGTGATCATTTATCCTCCGCTTGCTGTCTAATGTGTGGTCTTTTATGTACCTTAAATGTTTCAGTGCAGTTAACGACTCTAGCCATGGTCATTAACTAGGAAGTGTAATTGTTTCGCTTGTTATAAAACATATATTACATGTATAGCTGTTATGAGACATAATGGCGCTTGTGGATTGAAGTGCTTGTGTAACAACAGATGTGTGGTTTTTATATTATTGATAGACAATCTGGCAGTAAGACGAGATATTGGAAGTTTTGAGCTTTCAATCGGCTATAACTTACCTGGTGCCTGACTCTCGAGCTTCTGCTGCTCATATTTGTTAAATGGAATGCAAGTGCTCTTAGGATTACTTTCACTTTATCTTTTCTACCTGTTTCATAACTGCATGCATATTCAACAGTACAGGATTATTAAACTTGGTGATTCCTTGATACTTCATTAATGCATCTGTACCCATTCCATACACTCAAATTCTATGCCTTCCCTTTCAAACTTTTGCTCTACGTATAACAATATGACATCTTGTTCCCAATTGGATTTGTGCTTGAGTTTTTCTATTCATGTAGAAAATGTGACCCCTTGTCTATTTAATGGTCTGTTGTAAGTAAGACGTTGGTGCTCTTCATTTTGATCTAGTTCTATAATGCTCCAGTCAATGAGTTCCAAGCCAAGCTTGTTCTGAAGCCTTTAGCGCCTGAGAGGATGTGGAAGTTCATATATGAACCTACACATCAAGATGTGCGCATTCTTTCAAAGAAGATTCCTGTTACCAGATTTCTAAATCTTCAGGTTTGATATGATCCATTTATCCACATCATTTGCATTTAACATGCTCATCTTGATGTTACTATGCACCATTTGACATGCTTGTGCCACAGATATTGTAATACCTGATATTTCAATTACATATGCAAGAGTTTCAGTAGGTTCATGAACTGAAATAATCACTTTCTAGTTGTCATACTTACTGTTATTGAAAATGCAGGTTGGAGTTGGGCACAATTTTCAATTGCATGCTACTGGTTGGAAATGGAAACTCACAACATGCTTAGGTGGTGATGGCATATCTAGGGTCCGAAATAAGACAACCCTTGGACTGTTTCCTGGCATGGATTTACGATTTGGATGGAGAGCAGATTACGTTCTTCCAGAAATTACTGGGCAAGTTCTTCTAAATTTTATACACTGTCATTATTGGAAGACAGAATGTTATGAACTTGAAGCAGTGGTTAGCGATGTACTAAGCTTGAAACTTGGAATATCAAAGTATCAATCACCAGGATTTTTGGTGTTAATTCATAATCAATATATGTATCTTCTGGTTTATTAATTCCTATACTCATAAATGAAACCTTGGATTCAACAGAGCTTTGGGTACTGGTGAGGCATTATTTAACATGGACACAGGACGGCTGCAAGCATCACTGGATAGAGTTGAGGCAATAGTAACTCATACATGAGGATATATGATAGTCAAATGGTATTCCCATCTTTGTTTATCATGCTAGTTTTGATTGCTTTGGTGATTTCTTTTGATATTATAAATTGCTGTTGGCTCGTGATCTCTAATTTTCACTTGTTACTCATTTAGGACATGATCTTAGGATTGGATTGTACATGTAGCCAGGCATTGCTTTGTCACATGTTCTAGTGCCTACGAATTCATGACGAACTTGAAACTTTTTAAGAATCTCATCATCTTTTCTTTTATTCTTTTTCCCTGCGGGCAGCATGAACCATATCAGATGATTTCTCTTTGGTTCATTTAATAGAATTTATGAAAAGGTTCTGTCATGTTATAGTTTGCCATTCCCAACTTATTTGCAACCAGGATTGGTGGGAAGAAGGTATGCTACTTTAAGTTCCTCGTGTGCATTGACCTGAAAGAGACTGAACATCAAGAGAGTGCTTATCTGTGAATTGCACGATATCCTCCTTCAACATTGGAGTCCTCTGGCTTTCGTTTGGGACAGTGCAGCAGTGCCTTTAATGGACCTCAGTATTGGTTGATTCTTCCCTTTCATCCATCCTTTGGCTTGCAAGTTTCAAGGGTGCCTCTACAACGAGGGTTCATGATCAATGAAAATTTTGGGTCCAGGAATCTGACTTGGTTGTGTATTCAAGAAACAGTTATATATGTTAAGATGTTTTTTTTTTTTTTTGTCAGACGTGGTTGTGCTCGGTGGCGACGAAGCAAATTTTTTTAAAAATTCTTTGGAAAACTCTGGAAAACATGTCATTCACAGATCAGGCGGTAAGAAGACTAATTTTTTGAAGGCTTCACTAAGGGTAACTCGAATTATAAAGATCCAAAATTTACATCTTACTCATCATAATTCTTTTGAATGATAGTTGAAATTCCAGGAGGACATCTCCTATCTTGATGTAACCGTTTTGATGATGAATATAATTCCTTTCGACCCAAAAAAAAAAAAAATCCTTCGGGCTTGAAAGTTGAATGAACGAACATGGTTTTTTTTTTTTTCCCCTGAATAAGAACATAGAAAGAATTTGGCATCTTTTTTTATCGATAAATAATTTGGCTTTTTAGACTTTAAAGTTTAAACTGCCTGGAACTAGTAGAAACTGAACCTTATAATCAACTTATTCCTCTTGAAAGCTAGTAATAATAAATATTTTACAGGATTTCCCCTAACAATTTGAAAGAAAACTGTAAAATCTTAAAAGAGTTTTATGAAACAAGGGGAGTACATAAAAAGCCAACCTTGAAAATGGTCACAGTTTGCTCTTGAAATTCGAAACATCAACAAACATTGAAAAACGAAACAATTTGATTTGAACCCGGAATAATTAAAAACTACAGAATACTATCACTTTTGAGGTTTAAACCATATCGAGAGGGAAAATGATATGGATAGACTCATCATTGGAGGGTAAGATGTAGGCCCTGTCCTTCCTAGCCGTTGTATGAAAAGTAGCGCCCAACGGCCAGAACCCACATTCTTACCTGCTATATAACATGATATGATGTGCTCATGAGTAAACTCAAAATCTCAACTTTCCAGGCGTCATGGGAGAGATGGTGCCGACTAAAGGGAACACCAAAGATAATTGTTGCCATGAAAGCGGCATCAAGGCATGTACACCCTGTGCCAGGATCCGGCTCAATACTCCTACTTCAGTCGGCACCATCTCTCCCATGACGCCTGGAACAAGATGAACACATTATTTCTGGAGTCGAAGGTTCTTGAGCCACTACGTAATTAGGTAAGTGATTTGCTATTTTCTGCCTATCAATTAACGGTTGAAATTAATTTGCTTCTCGATGGCCAACTTCTTTGTTTGGCAGTATGGGGCGTTTGAAGGAAGGAATTATCTTCGCAGGCGGAATGTATGGGCCTATTTCCTTCACTGGTTGTTGAATCTGATTGCAAGGATTTTCTTCTTTCGGCTTGTTTCTTCGGGATATAAAAGGACCTATCGTTAGGCCTCCATATATATATGTTGCTACTTTTTCTTTTGTCAAGCATGAGGCCAATGTTGTGGCCCATGCTTTAGCTAGCTAGTTATGCTTCTTCATCTATGTTACTAACAATCTATGTGTAATACATTCTGGGTTGTAGACCCACCAGGCTTCATTGTTGAGCTTCTCAACCACGAATGTTTAGTATAGTTCCCCAGTCACATAGATATAACTTCCTTTCCATAAACTTCTCTAGTACGTATAGTCACGGCAAATGAAAATATCATGTTATCATCATGCCCTGTTCGTTTATACTTGTTAAATATTTGAAGGGAGCAAAATTTAACGCTTTTAGGCAGCATTTTATAATCGTAGCTTCAGTAGTGATGACACCCACGCTAACCTAATAATCCTAAACTGAATAGGGTAACTGAAACGTCATAAGAATTCATGTGGTTAAATATTACTGGAGATTGTGGAGCTGGTAGCAGAACAGAGAATTAATCCATGACACCTCAAACTCGCAGGTGATACTGCCTCAAGCTGTTATAGCCTTCACTTTTTTCTTTCGTCCTGCTTTAAGGTACATCAGTGCAAACGCCAGCTTTATCCAAAAATTATTTATTTCCTTTTGACCAAAACTTAATTTTTTCCCACAAATATATTTTTTTTTAAAAAAAAAACACGTATGACCTTAATCTTACCATGCACAAAATTGTCAAATAAGTCCCATTAATGTCAATGCTAACATTTTCTTGCAACCGCTCGATGGGACATTCAATGGAATTACCCGTTTAAGTTTGTATTAACGCAAACACCACTCTATAAAATGAATCCTTTTCGTCATTCAGCTTCATCACTATCTGAATTTATCTTTCCTGTTCGATCTCATTGGGCAATCAATTTTCCCCAAATTGATGGCCAAGTTGAACAGTTCGGTTGTTTTATTGGCATTATCTCTGCTGTTGTCAACTGGGTTAGCTGCCAAGCCTGTTGAAGAAAAAATAGCCTCACCTCCTACCTCAGAATTGGAGGGACTATTCATAGATAAATGTGAAGAATTTTTTGGCCAAGAATGTGGGTCACAAATATTTCAATACATTTTTGAAGACAAAGGTGAAATGAGCGATGGATGCTGTGTAATACGTATTTTGGGAGGGGCAATCTGCTACGATAACCTAGTTAGGCCTATGTTCAGTGATCCTGGCCTTAAGGCCGCCTACCCCAAAGTTGATTTTAATAGGGCTTACAGAAGAAGTATACAATATTTTGACCGGTGTATTCCAATAATCTATATGACATAATTATGTAATAACAGAAAATTACATTATATATTAGTAAAATAAAATCTTGAGGCACAGTGGATTCTTCAAGTGTGAGTTCTTTTTTGTCCTCGGTTATAGTTCAATTCCATTTGCCCTCAATTTTATTTTATTACTTCAAAGGATCGGCAATCTTCTTGTGTTATGGTTCGAAAACTTTCAGGCTTCCACGACATGTTTAGATTAGTGACCCTCCCTTTTGAATCTCAAATTTTGAATATTACAAAATGGCCGTGTTCTTGTAAACTCAACTTTTCCAAGCTAAGCATTAAACTTATATCAGACGAGCTAATTCTATGTTAAAAAAACTATAGCTCAATTTATCATAGAACAATTTGATTTATTATATAAAAATAGATATTATATTGTATTTCAAATAAAATATGAAAAATTATATTTAGTAGGTAGTATTAATTCATAACTGAAAATTGGCTGTTGTCTTGATAAAATCGAGGGGTCAGGTGCCCTGTTCCTGGAATCAGCAACTCGATTTTCTCTACTCATTATAGTAATCTATCATCATCAGTCTTTGCCTCGCTTCAAGATCGTTTTTTTGTTGCATTCTACAAAAGGTCTGTGTACAGGAAACGATGAAATTCACTTCGTTCAATACAAAGCTGACATCTTTTTTAATCGGCGGTTGTTGTTCTTGCTTCAAGTATGCACCCCAGAAGCAATTTTCAAACCAGTTTCACTATTAATTATATGTTTCATGGAGCACACTCGTTCTTATGAAGAAGCCTCATGTGTTGTCTCAAAACTTTTGTTTTTTTTTGCAGTAGAGGTTGCTGAAATATGGAGCCTGTTTCGAATGGGGAGGAACCCACCTCGTGGGACGAGCATTACAATATCAATTTGATGCCATCTGAGTTGTTCTTTAAGTTTAGAAAGGAAATTGAGGGTCTTGGAGTTGGTGTCAATTTAGAGGTTTCTTATCCTTTTTCCTCCTATAGTTCCTTTAAATTTCTGCTTTTCATGAATCTTGTGGTGATCATTTATCCTACCCATTCCATACACTCAAATTCTATGCCTTCCCTTTCAAACTTTTGCTCTACGTATAACAATATGACATCTTGTTCCCAATTGGATTTGTGCTTGAGTTTTTCTATTCATGTAGAAAATGTGACCCCTTGTCTATTTAATGGTCTGTTGTAAGTAAGACGTTGGTGCTCTTCATTTTGATCTAGCTCTATAATGCTCCAGTCAATGAGTTCCAAGCCAAGCTTGTTCTGAAGCCTTTAGCGCCTGAGAGGATGTGGAAGTTCATATATGAACCTACACATCAAGATGTGCGCATTCTTTCAAAGAAGATCCCTGTTACCAGATTTCTAAATCTTCAGGTTTGATATGATCCATTTATCCACATCATTTGCATTTAACATGCTCATCTTGATGTTACTATGCACCATTCGACATGCTTGTGCCACAGATATTGTAATACCTGATATTTCAATTACATATGCAAGAGTTTCAGTAGGTTTATGAACTGAAATAATCACTTTCTAGTTGTCATACTTACTGTTATTGAAAATGCAGGTTGGAGTTGGGCACAATTTTCAATTGCATGCTACTGGTTGGAAATGGAAACTCACAACGTGCTTAGGTGGTGATGGCATATCTAGGGTCCGAAATAAGACAACCCTTGGACTGTTTCCTGGCATGGATTTACGATTTGGATGGAGAGCAGATTACGTTCTTCCAGAAATTACTGGGCAAGTTCTTCTAAATTTTATACACTGTCATTATTGGAAGACAGAATGTTATGAACTTGAAGCAGTGGTTAGCGATGTACTAAGCTTGAAACTTGGAATATCAAAGTATCAATCACCAGGATTTTTGGTGTTAATTCATAGTCAATATATATATCTTCTGGTTTATTAATTCCTATACTCATAAATGAAACCTTGGAATCAACAGAGCTTTCACTACAAGAAAAGTAATATTGTGTGACAATAAATTCTTCATCACATAAATTCTTGTCACTATAGAGTAGTTACTGTGACAAAAATTTTAAATTGTCACGCAAATATTACATCTTTGTGACAACTAATTAATATGGACATCAATTGCTTAATTTGTGTCAAAATGTATAATTTTGGTCACTTTCGTGGAGAAAATTTCTGACGACTAAAACCATAATGTCATAAATAATTTTTCAGTGATAAAAATATTTTGATCACAAAATTTTCGTCACTATACATGTGTACATGTTGTGACAATAATTTTTAATTATAACAAATAAAATCAATATTTGTGATAACTACTTTAATTGCGGTTGATTCTTTCATTTTCTTGTCAAAATAAATCTTTTGTCACTATTATTCTGAAAACATCCATGACAATTAGAACGATCTTGTCATAAAATATTTTGCAATGAC
Source organism: Turnera subulata (assembly GCA_028386065.3). Taxonomy (NCBI): domain Eukaryota; kingdom Viridiplantae; phylum Streptophyta; class Magnoliopsida; order Malpighiales; family Passifloraceae; genus Turnera; species Turnera subulata. The sequence goes on along the minus strand of JAKUCV010002651.1, from coordinate 23,958 downwards.
AAGAGCATTTCGTCACAAAATATCGTCACAATATATGTGCACATGTTGTGACAATATTCTTTAATTGTAATAAATAGATTCAATATTTGTGATAACTATTTTAAATGCAGATGATTCTTTATTTTGTGTGAAAATTTATTTGTTGTCACTATTATTCTAAAAAATGTTGTGACAACTAGAACGACCATGTCATAAATTATTTGTCAATGACAAGAATATTTTCGTCACAAAATTATTGTCATTATATATGTGTACACGCTGTGAAAATATTTTTTAATCGTAAGAATAGACTCGATATTTGTGACAACTATTTTAACTATGAGTTATTTTCAAATTTTGTGTCAAAATTAAAATTTTGTCACTATTATCCTTCGTGACAACTACGATAAGCATTGTTGGCTCAAAGTTGCTGGGGTGAATTAGTTTTCGGATTAAAACCTACTTTGGCGTCACTAATGCCAAAGCGTGTTTGTATCAGAAATTTGTGCTTAAGAACCCTTAATGCCAAACTAGTTAGAAATCAAAGAGAAAGGGTTAGAGATAATTTGACACACAATTTGGTTCGCCACACAGGACTACCTCCACTACTCAAGGATCCCCCATTGAGATTTTTTAACTCTCACTATTATGGCTTTTACGGGTTCAACAAAAAACCTTAATACAAGTTTTTCACTAGGCTCAACTTAAACCTAAACACTCACTACAAAGCTTACCCTAGCTTTGAACTTATACAAACACTGTAAAAACAGAAACTATCACTAAGTACAATTGGCTTTGCTTTCCAAAGATAGTCTTACAAGATTTACACACTCATAAGACTTTTTCTCACACTTTAGCTTCTTTTGAGAACTGCTGTAGATGGCTAACTCTTTTACTTAGACTCAGGATTTCAATATGCAGCTCTAAGTTTCTTCATGGAGTCTTCAGCCTTTTATAGAGACACAATGGTATAGGCCTTTCCAAGAAATTCAAACCGTTATGTGTCACTCTCAGCAGACAGTTGTTTCGTTTTGACTGAGACCAGAGTGGCAACGTTCAAATCTCCCTGTGGTCGCTTTCACGCTTTGGTCTAAATCATGCCATTCATCTGACAGGTCTGCCCATGTTTAGCCAAGTCCTAGGTTGGACCCAAAAAGGTTGATTCCATCTTGTTTAGGGATCCGTTGTGATATCTTTAATCAGGATAGTCAGGCTGCAAAGTTTGTAGATTCTTAGGATTGTTTGACTTAGAGAGATTGAGTTGTAAAGGCATTAATAGTATAAAATAATTTGGTGATAGTGACATTTCATGTCCACTAACCACACTCTCCAATCCCACTAACTCCATTCCCCAATCCCACTTACTCCATTCTTCCATGCTTTCAGATCACGGATTCAAAGGCTGAAAAGATTTGTTAATTCACAAATATAGAGTAATGGGTTTGTCATAATCAAAACTTACTTAAGTGGCAAATTAACCGAATTAGCATTATTATGATCACTTAATAGAATAGCCTTATTCAATTTGCATTATGATTATTTAATTAGAGTAACCTAGTTTAATTAGCTATTAATCTCAAACTTAATCATCATCAGATTTATATTCTCCCCCTTTTTGATGATGACAAATCATAAGCACATGTGGAGTTGATTCATTTAGCTCCCCCTCAAAATATGCTCCCCCTAGATAAAATATTTTTCCAATTGTTTACCCCTAGAGCATAGAGGAGACTATGAACTAAAGAAATTTAAGATTCGTAAATTTAAAGGCATATAAGGCAAAGATTAGAAACCGAAATGCATGCCACATGATATTAAATAAAACATGTCGAAAAACAAATCCACATGTTTTCGCCAAATCTCTAATTCTCTCCCCCTTTTGGCATCACAAAAAGCACAATGAGGTAGGAGGAAGATAAAGAGTACCTATAGTAACCAAGTAAGAACCAACTAACAGCAGGCAGAAGAATACATTAGCATCAAAGATACCAAAATAGACAACAAAGCTAAAAGAACAGATAACAACTAAAGACAACATAAATGGAACATGCATGAGCCTAATCGAGCATCAGATATCAGGGCAGTGATAAGAGGTCAGTTATCATCAGATTTCTGTTCAGAGGAGGAGTCTGAAGAATCAGCCTCATCAGAAGTTCCACCATTCTCAGTAACCAACAGATCCAATTGTGCTTTTCCCATCTCCATGAGCTTGGTCATCATGCACTTGAGTTCAAGCAACTCTTCCTTGACATCTCGCATCTCCTCTGTAAGAGCCTCAATGCGAGTATCCTTTGAGGAGCTGGGCTTAGTGACATAGAAGACATCATATTTGTTCTTCTTGATGCGTATTTTTTTTAGGGTTGCTGTGCAGACAGTATCTCCAAGGACAGGACGATGCGCATTGGTGGGTATGACACCAAAGTGCTGAGCAATCAAGGTAATCAGATTTCCATAGGGCCGAGCAAATGTATGGAGAAAATGATTGAAGATAATGAAGCTGTAATCCACATTGCTATTAGTCAGCAGACATCCCAATAACCACTGATCATAGAACTTGAGCAGATTCTGATGTCCATGCCGTGGAGTGAGAACGCGGGTGATAAAGTACATGAGGATTCGATGTTCAGCAGATAGATCTGTATAATCACCCTTTTTGCTTGACTGACCAAACAACAACTTTCTTTGTTCTGATGCACTTGGGGTATTTGGGATTGTGATGGGCTTACCAGATGTGGTATTGTAGTACCGAACAGATCCCTTCCTCAAGTTAAGTAACTTCCTGATCAGTTTGGCATCAACAAAAACATTCTGGCCACAAATTGAACTATGGATTCCAACAACCAGTCCATTATCATCACGCTTGGGAATCATGTTGAAATGAAAGTCTTGAACAAGAGACTCATAGGCTTGTACCTGAATAGTGGCTAGAAAGGTGAGTTGAGCTCTTTCCACAATTTCCTCAATCCCAGATCCCGTCAGATCATCAAAATGCACAGTATAGGGCTTGAGAAAAGTGAATTTTCTTCCAACAAATCCAGTAACGTCTTGAGTGTCATCGAGCTCAGGTTCCTTGCGCTTTCTGGATCTAGACATTTTTCCAGTCTTACTAAGATGATGAATTGACGTTTCTCCCTCATTCTTCTCTTCCTCTTCATTATTCTTCTCTTCCATGGGTTCCACCTCATGGATAGAGGGAGTCTCACCAGATACTCCTTTAGGGGTGATATCTGGCACAAACTCTTCTTCATCATCATTGTCCGAGTCTAAAACATCAAGCACCATCTTTTCTTTTTCCTTTCGTGAAGGTGGAGGTCGGAGGCACTGGACAATGGTGCTTGCCCTTAGAGCACGCTTTGGCATCGCAGAAGCCAAAAGCTTCTGAGGTTTAGAAGCCTTCTTTGGTTGGCCAGTGGTGGTTTTGGCTTTCTTCACTGGGTATTTTTGTGCAAGAGGAGTCTCAACATCAGTGTGAGTCTTCTCAGAGGAAATTTTGGGATCATCGGTTTGATTTTCAGGAGGTGGATTTTGGGAGGCATCGATAGGTTTTGGCTCAATAAGTGTGGGTTGGTTTTGGACAAACTCACAGACTTTGGCTTGCTTTTCATTGTCAAGCTCCTTCACAAAATGGTCAATTAGGGCTCTCCTCTTCAGAGCAATAAACTTTGTTTGCTCAACGGGATCTGTGATGTGTGGAGGAATGCGGATTTGTGTCATGAATTGGTTAGCGAAGGCGGTAATGTTGTCAAGAGCTTGTAAGGCATCTTGGTCAGAAATCTGGTCTGGTGGATTTTGTGGAGTGGAGGTCATCTTTGGTGAGGTTTGTTTGCGTTTCTTAGGCGGTCTGGGTAGTGTGGCTTGAGGTCTGTCTGAGGGAGTTGATGGAGGAGGGTTTTATCTAGTGACTCAGGTGGTGGAGGTTTTGGATGTGGCTCGATCAGGAGATGGGTCAGTAGGTATCTCGGAGGGTTTTTGAAGTGATTTAGATCTTCCCATTTTTGATAACTGAAGAAATAAAGGAGTAGAAGAGAAGATAGGGAATTATGGCGAGTGTTTAGGGTGTGAGGAAGTTTGAAAGAGGTAACGACTTTAAGTAGAGGATTTGTGTAGATCATGTAACCACCGAGTAATGAAGTGTGATTTAATAGGGAGTAGTGCGTAACGTCTATACCCAACGGATAATAGCCACCCTTTTCAGAAATATCTCACTACAACCAAAAAAAGCACTATAGCCGGATTTTCAGCCCACTTGCCCTGTCAGACGGCGTGCTCAACTTTCCATAGATGTCTTGAACATTGTTTCTGATCATACCAAAACGTCCAAGTTCCTTCCTCTTTTCTTTCACCCGTGATAACTCTACCTCTAGCCCTTAGATTTTTTATCGTCATGGCTCAATTTTTCTAAGGTGTAATGTGTAATTTTGAATGTATGATTTATGCACATAGAAGAGGAGAGATAGTACCTGAAAACATCAGAATTTTCAGGGAGCGTTGCACATACTAAGTTCAAGCCGAATCTTTGCAAATTGCTCCTCTTTTAGAGGCTTTGTGAATATATCTGCAAGCTGCCTCTCGGTTGTGACAAAATCAAGTGTTATATCTTTCTTAAGCACATGATTCCTAATAAAATGATGTCTAATTTCTATATGTTTAGTTCTTGAGTGTTGAATAGGGTTCTTAGTTAAATTTATGGCACTAGAGCTATCACATAAAATAGGTATGACTTGAAATTTTAAACCATAGTCAAGTAGGGTTTGTTTCATCCAAAGAAGTTAAGCACAACATGATCCTGCAGCTACATACTCAGCTTTAGTTGTTGATGTAGCAACGGAATTTTGTTTCTTACTTGACCAAGAAACTAATGAATTTCCTAAGAATTGACATGTTCCACTAGTACTTTTCCTATCAAGCATGCATCCAGCAAAATCAGCATTAGAATATCCAATTAAATTGAAAGATTCAACCTTGGGATACCAAAGACCTAAGGAGGAAGTTCTATTTAGGTACTTAAAGATTCTTTTAATAGCCTTCAAATGAGATTCTTTAGGACATGCTTGAAAGTGAGCACACAAGCACACACTAAACATAATATTAGGTCTAGATGCAGTAAGAAAGAGGAGACTTCCAATCATACCTCTATATTTCTTAATGTCCACATCTTTTCTGGATTCATCTTTATCAAGCTTGGTTGTTGTGCTCATAGGAGTTGGGCTCACTTTGGCGTCTGTCATACCAAAACGTTTGAGAAGATCCTTTGTATACTTGGTTTGGCCAATGAAGATGCCATCATCATATTGTTTGATTTGGAATCCAAGAAAGAAGTTTAATTTCCCCATCATGCTCATCTCAAATTCACTATGCATTAGTTTCTCAAAATCTTAACATAAGGCATCATTAGTAGCACCAAACAATATATCATCAACATAAATTTGCACAATAATTAGATTATTCTTTTGATGCTTCACAAAGAGTGTGGAATTAACTTTACCTCTAGTGAAGTTTTGTGAGAGAAGAAATTAACTTAACCTGTCATACCATGCCCTTGGAACTTGCTTGAGACCATATAGTGCTTTTTTGAGTTTGTACACATGCCTAGGATGTTCATAGTCTTCAAAGCCAGGAGGTTGTTCAACATCCACCTCTTCCATAATGACTCTATTTAGAAACACACTCTTCACACTGTTGATAAGGCTGTCAAGTGCACTGTTGATTCGCAAAAAGCTCCCAAAGTGGAGTTAAAACCTCTACCATCAAAGCTAAGATATGCATTTCTTGGGCCTAATAAAACTTATCCAGTCATTATTAGTGCTAACCTTTCATGTGCAGAGGAGGAAGCTTTGCTTGATGTACTCAGAAAACACCGACATGCCATTGGATACACAATTGATGATATTAAGGGGATTAGCCCTTCCCTTTGCATGCATCGAATTATGTTGGAAGAAGGTTGCAAACCCTCCATTGAGCATCAGAGAAGGCTAAATGAAAACATGAAAGAGGTTGTCAAAAAGGAAATCCTAAAACTCCTTGATGCCGGGATCATTTACCCCATTTTCGATAGCACATGGGTAAGTCCAATTAATGTGGTACCAAAGAAAGGAGGAATGACAGTGGTGCGCAATGAGAATAATGAGTTGATCCCTACAAGAACAGTGACAGGATGGCGAATGTGCATAGACTACAGGAAGCTCAACAGTGCCAAAAACTTGATGTGCAAATTACTGCAAGTGAACAGTACGTTGTAGCAACAAGGTCGAATCACAGGGACTGGTTATAACACTGTCCTTAGCACTGTCGATTAAATAAGCTGATAAAATACCGAAATTATAAAGAATAGTGAATTAGGAGATAATTCAACACGAAAAGTAAACTGAATTCAGAATCAAAGCAAGAAAACAAACTTAAATATAGAAGATTCAAATGGGAACTAACCTAGGTCGTCCGGGGTTCACTATTGCTTCATAATCTAGTAACTATTCATCCTTGGTTTATCAAATCATCCACCTTGAAGGGCAACTAACCTTTTATAACATAATTTGCTCTCGCAATCTTATATCCTACCCTAACCACATATTACCTGCTCTCGCTAGCGTAACACTGTTTAGGGCGCTGTGAGCTCTATGTTAGGTGCTTATTTCCTCAATTAGCTTATGATTCCTCTCAGATATCAGAAACTAAAGGTTTATTACAGTATTTTCCAATCCCCTCACTTCACCTCTCGGTCCTTCACTCGCGTATCTTGGATAGTGCTAAAGGTTGATCAAGTCTCTAACACTGTGAAGCGCACTGTGAATAAATCAAGGTATAACAAAATGAAAATAACCAATTCCGAATAATCAACTAGATAAATCAACAATAGCTACATCCCTTAGACCTAGATGAAGGGTTTAGCTCATAATAAAAGAAGAAAGAACAACAACAATAATAGAAAACATAATTTCAAACCAACAATGCTGATAACAGCGCAGTTTGACTAGAAATATGAACAAAAGTTGACTTTTTTCATTTGCCATGGGATCTTCACTGCTCTCTTTCTGACATGTATGGAGTTTAATGTGTGTAGGTGTGTATTTTGCTCTGCTCCAACTCTCTCCTCTCTGCTCCATGGAATGCCTCTTTTATAGATGGTTAAAAGTATCTTTTGGGCATTAAAATAAGTGTCCACTAGGAATAATCCAGGTGTACATTCTTTATGCACGTTCAAAAGGAGTGTCCACTTAATTTCCACTGGCTTTTCTGATATGGGTGGAAAGATTCCCTTTAGAGGTGCTGACACTGTGCTGTGGGCCACACTGTGCTCAAGATAATAAAATAAAATTCTATTTTCTCGTCCACCAACATTCCCACTGTCCAGAAATATTCCCACTAAGACCAAAAGGAAGATTCCATGTGTCCTTTTCTGATTTTCCGGACATAATGATGTAAAGTGTTCTTATTATTTTATTGTAAAGCTGTTGAAAGTGCTGTCCAATGAGTTGGCCCACTTTTGATGAATAAAATAATGATCCCACATGACTCTCTGATTATGCTCGTCCACATGGGGTGCTCAGGTCACTTTCCACGTGGCTTCTTGACAGATAGGCTTTAATTAATATATGGAAAGATTAGACACTGTCTCGGGAGCTGTCAGGGACACTGTTTTGATTCTTCTTTGAACTTGGTGTTTTGTTTTGGAATTTCCTCTCAAAAGCACTGATTTGCACCTGAAAGCAAACTTAAATTAGTAAAATCAAATTTGCCATAAACTAGGGTAATTTATTAACAAAATGAAAATATGAACCCTAAATGCAAGGCCAAAACACTTTAAAACATATTGTAAAGTATGTGTGATTTTGTGTGTATCGAATTCTCCCAGACTTGAATCTTTGCTTGTCCTCAAGCAAAATCTTAAACATTGACTTCAGGGAAATAAATGCAACTGGAAATCTCAATAATCTCTAATGATTTAAACATGAATTATAAATGCTGTCAAGTGAGCTGTTATTCACACTGTCATAAACCCTCCTTTTGTTTTAGGAAAATATCAACTCCTTTCCAAACTTAGATACATGGATGATAAATCAGATTCTAAACAGTTACCGTTTGGTCTTTGAAGCTCCTTGTGCCAAAGAATTGAATTGCAATACAAAAAAAAAACAAATACCTAATATGCCAATTCAAGTTCTCAATCTCTACTAATGAACATATAATATAACCAGAGATCAATAGGTCTTTTTTTTCTTGGTTTATAAGTTGAGGTTGGATTGGTTACCAAGAAAAAGGAGTTAAGATAGGTTAGCAAAGATCTGTTCACTTATCTCAAATTCTAACTTCAAGTAATCACATCCTCAAAATAGGCTCAAATCAAAGTGACCTCTCTTTTTCCTTCTCTCTCTTTTTTTATTTTTATTTTTTTTAATTTTTTTTTTGAAACAGAGCTTACTGTGATTGTGTGAGAGATCAGCTATCAAAGATTGAGAGAGAAGCTCATATATATATTTATTCTTTTTATTCTTTTTTTTAATTTTTTTTTTTGTGTATGCTCCCTTCATTACATTTTAATTCCCTGAATCTCCTCACATTATCAATAAGATTTTGCTCTGTTTCTTTGACCGTCACTCTGTTTCCAATACTTGGTAAGATACTTTTCACCTAAAGTTAGAATTGAGCAAGCAAACAGATAGGGTTGGTTTTTTTAGTTTGGGAAAAGCTTGTGTTCAATGAACACAAAGATGGTCATCAAGGGCTGCATAGGGCTTAAGGTGTGATGATGTATGTATCAATTAAATATGTCCATCAAATCAAGGTTCAAAAGTGGCTATCAAGGAAAATAATGATGCAGGTTGGGAGGTGAAGTTTAAGTTGTGTAAAAGAAATGCCTATATCATATCTGTGATTATACCAAGATGTTTAAATTTCGCTTCAAAAGTGAACTTGAATTGGTTCTAAGGTATTGCTTCTTCATATTTGTTTTTGAAAAAAAAACAATTGGCACTGGTTACCTCATAAACCAAAATGGTTTCTGCATCAAACTTGACCTCTCATCCTATGCTTAGATAAAAAAGGAGTCGATGGAAAAACTTGAGAAAACAATAGGGTTCATAATAGTTTTAGTGACAGTGTTCTCAACATCATTCATAACCATGCTTGAACCTGAGAAGAGACAATGAGAGTATCCAATGGCAACTAAATACCAAGTGTCGTGGCCTTAATGAAAACAAAATGAAAGCATACTACATATTGAAGACTTAAAATTAAATGAAAGCACACTCAGGATTAAATAAAAACACACTCAAGATTAAATAAAAACCATAGTTAAACCAAAAGGATTAATTCCCCCAGACTTGAATTTGACGGTGTCCTCACCGAAAAAGCCAACAACAACAATCCATAAAATAATGCACAAAAATCAGCCCCCAACAGATCATTAAGTGCACAAATGAGGTAAGAAATCATCATGCAAAATCAGCGAGAAAATTCAACTACCAGAATTTAAACAAATTAGCAAAAACTAACATGAAAAATAGAGGAAAAAGAGAAATACATTTTCAAAATGAGGATGTTGATCCCGAGCCAAGGAAAGTCATTTTTCAAGCAGTGTTGACAACATGTCTTTGATTACGGCCACCTCTCCTTGAAGAGTAGTCATCCGCCCCTCAAAATCGGCTCTCAACGCGCCAACAGTTTCCATCACCTCATTAAGTCGATTCCCCATCCCTTTTGAGCTTGAAGGCACTGCGGTTGATGCTTCCTTTTTCGGGACAAAATTCAGATCGAGGAAATTCTTAGCTTTCTCGGGTGTACAGGTAGGGGGTTCATGCAAGGGTTGGTAATGTGTAAGGTCTACCTTGAAATATTTTGCTAAACCAGTGATGAAACCGGCACATCCTAAGTATTTTGATTGAAGGTGAGCCCTGAACCTTTCGAAAATAAATCTCCCCGTGTTAACTGGAATCCGGTTCTAAAAACACCACAAGAGTAGTAACTCATGTAACTCAACCACAGTTTTACTGCTGCTCCTACAGAAAATTGTCCTTGCCAAAACGTGATGCACATATCGAAGCATTAAAAATCGTAAAGAGGTGGTTTTGGAGTCGGCAGCCTTGTAGGTTCCGCCATTTTCTACAAGGATATTCCAAGCATGTTGTTGCTTAAATCCTGGTGGTGGACCTCGGATTCCATCATTGGCAAAACAAAAGAGTTTATTAAACTCAACTAGATTGATGTTAAGTGTTTGGTTTGATAAACGAAAGGTGATGGATTCTATGGTGCCGAGGTCATGATCTCCCTCTAAATATTGTAAACTTCCATAGAATTCCCTCATCAAATCTGGGTATGTGAGTTCAGCCATCTTGCTAAATTTAACCCATCCAACTCCAACCAGCAATTCATCAATAACCGGTGTGAATTCAAATTTAACATGAGTATTGTGGTCAAAAAATCGAGAAGGTAATACCCGTTTGTTTTTTTGGGTGAGGTGTTGTTGGCGATGGGCTTCTGAGACAAACTCGATTCTTGTAGGATGTGGGTTGTTGACGGTTGCTCTGATGGTTGGTTTCTCCTTTTTTGACCCGTTATCTCTGTTACTTGTTGTAGAATTGCAATCCGGACGCCTGGATGGGGTGCCTTTTCGTGGTCGTTTGCGGTAGGGAGAGGAGGTGACTTCTTGTTCTTTCACTTGTCTCTTCCGGGTGTGTGCCGTAGCGGTTGCTCTACTGGTTTGGGATGCGGGTGTTGTGTTTGTAGTGAGATTGACGATGTCGTCGTCATAGGTGGAGGGCTTGTATTTCTTGCGGGTGCATGCTGCAGTGGCTGCTCTACTGGAAAAAGTTTTCAGTAGGGTGCTCTCCTTCCTGTGCCGACAGTTTTTGGTTGTTGGGAGTGTTTGAGAGCGAGATTTTTCTGGTGTTGGCTGAAGAGTGGAGGACGGTTCTTGGTTGTGAAAGGTTGGTGGAGATGGCGGACAGAGAGGGTGGTTTAAATCGATTGGGTGTTGTTGATGGATGGGTTCGGTTGGCATGAACACCAGATTGTGTTGATTGTGAGTGCGCTTCATTTTGAGTCACATTAGCAGTTGGCAATTCCACTTCCTTTTCAACCTCAGAAGATTTTTCACCCACTTCAATAAGGATGTCTCCTGATTGTTGGTTCTGGCTAACCACATTCTCAACATCAACAACATTGTTAGTTTGCTCAAATTCATCAAATACAACATGTATTGATTCCTCAACAATAAGAGTTCTTTTATTGTAGACCCTGTATGCTTTACTCCTAGTTGAGTATCCAAGAAATACACCGTCATCAGATTTTGCATCAAACTTTCCTAATGAGTCCTTGGTATTTAGTATAAAGCACTTTGACCCAAAAACTTTAAAGTAGCTTATGTTTGGTTTTCTATCATGCCAAAGCTCATATGGTGTTTTCTCAAGTTGTGACCTAATTGTTACACGATTTAGAAAGTAGCATGCAGTGTTTATTGCTTCAGCCCAAAAGTAAGTTGGCAAAGAATGTTTATTCAACATTGTCCTAGCCATTTCTTGTAGAGTTCGGTTCTTCCTCTCTACTACCCCATTTTGTTGGGGAGTTCTAGGAGCCGAGAATGTATGCTCAATGCCATGTTCATCACAAAAATGATTAAAGATAAGGTTATCAAATTCACCACCATGATCACTCTTAATTTTGGTTAGTTTATAACCTTTTTCATTTTGGAGTTTTCTTATTAGAGAAGCAAATTCATAAAGTGCATGGTCCTTTTGTAAGAGAAAGATGACCCAAGTGAAACGAGAGTAGTCATCAACAATAACAAAAGTATAGCACTTACCTCCAAGACTTACCACTTTAATAGGTCCAAAGAGATCCAGGTGTAGTAGCTCAAGTGGTTTAGTAGTAGAGATGCACTTTTTAGGTTTGAAGGAGGTTTTGAATTGTTTTCCGATTTAGCACGAATGACATACCTTCTCCTTTTCAAGCTTTATCATAGGTAGTCCCCTCACAAGCTCCTTCTTTTGAAGATTTGCAATAAGTTCATGATGTGCATGCCCCAATCTTCTATACCAAAGTTTTGGTGTCTCTGTTCTAACATTAAGACACTTGGTTTCTGGATTAGTGACATCAACCATATTAATGGAGTACAGGTTTCCTTGTCTTTTTCCAACAAACAAAGTTTGATTATCATCATTGCTAGTTACCATGCATTTGTTAGATTCAAAAATCACTTTGCATCCACGGTCACACAGCTGACTTATGCTAAGTAAATTGAATTTTAGATTTTGAACTAACAACACATGTTCAATGGTTGGATCCTTACCGACATTTCCTATACCAAGTACCTTTCCTTTCGATTTGTCACCAAACGTAACAGAGTCTTTACTTCTCGGATTCAGGGATGAGAATTTGGACATATCACCCGTTATATGTCTTGAGCACCCACTGTCAAGTACCCACTTATCCCAATTGACCTGTTACAATGTCAAGTTTCAGGTACCCAGACATGCTTGGGTCCTTGTAAATTAGTTTTAGTACCTTTGGGTACCCATATTAATTTTATAGGACAATGCTTCTTCCTAAAAATACAATCTTTTATCTTGTGTCCACTTCTCTTAGAATAATGGCAAGTGATATGATGATTAGATGCGGGACTAATAAAATTAGTTGCATGATACTTTTTAGTCCTCCAAATTCTTGAAAAGGATTTCGGTCTTTCTTGTTTTTCAAACACATGATGTATAGCTCCTAGTCCAACCTTTTGTCATGTGTGCCTTTGTTGACTTAGAATCATATCTAGACCTTTACTACCATGATCAAACTTTTCAAGCATACTTTTCAGAGATTCCAGAGTCTTTTTTAGATTTACATTTTCATGTGCAAATTTTGTATTTTGTTCTTTACATGTATCAAGTTTTTGCTTAAGAATCTTTTGTGACTTAGCAAGAGTTTCTCTATCCGCTTTGGCGTCTTCAAAGCCATTGTTGCATAGAGTCAGATTTTTTGCCATTTCCTTATTTTTGATCATACACTCCTTCTTTCCAGATTCTAATGATTCTACCTTCCTTTATAATACTTTGTTTGCCTTAGCCATGGCTATAAAGCTTTCATATAACTCATCATATGCATCATGTAATTCATCAAAAGAAAAACTAGATGAGTTAGAATGGTTTACCTCCTTTTCTTCTTGTGCCATAAGGCAAAGATTTGTCGATTCCTCTTCATCCGATTCATCATCTGAATCAAGATCATCCCATGCGACCATTGCCCTCTTTCCTTTGTTTTTGAAGGTGACAAACTTGGATTTCTACATATTGGGACATTCGGCCTTGATGTGCCCGGGTTGATTACAACCATAGCACAAAGGTTGCTCTTTCTTTGATTCATCAATTTTTACTCTTCTAAAGTTTCTTCCCTTCAGATTTTTCTTTTTCAGAAACTTGACGAATCTTTTTGTAATTAGAGCAACATCTAGATCGCTTTCCGAGTCACTCTCATGTGAAGACTTGAGAGCCAAATCCTTCTTTTTCTTTGGTTTCTCTTCAAATTTTGACCCATGAACAATGAGGCTCCCCATTAGGTCATTGTAAGTGAGAGTGTTCATGTCCTTGGCTTCCTCAATTGCAGTAACCTTAGGTTCCCATTCAGAAGGAAGAGATCGAAGAATTTTTGTTACCTTCTCTTTGTTTGTGGTGGTCTTGCCGAGACAAGCCAAGTTATTACACAAGATGGTGAACCTTGTGTCAAGTTCCTGTATTGTTTTTTCATCAGGCAACATTTGTAACAACTCAAACTCTCTCATCAGTCGATTCATCTTTGATTCTTTGACTTGGTTGGTTCCTTCATGTGCAATGCATAGAGTGCTCCGAATTTCATGTGCTGATTCACATGATCTAACTCTTTCGAATTTGGCTTGACTGATGCCACAGAGGAGAGCATTCTTTGCTTGGGCACATCTCAAGATCCTATCCTTCAAGGAAAGTCTTCATGCGAAAATTCCAATGATCAAAGTTGAGACCATTAAAGAAGGGTGCATTGTTGATGTTGTTCCCCTCAAATGCCATGATCTTTTCTCCTTGATGTTAATCCACAAATGGAGATTTCTTGCTCCGCTACCAATTGTTGGCCCAAAGTTGCTAAGAGGAGGGGGGGTTTAATTAGCTTTCGGATTAAAACCTACTTTGGCGTCACTAATGCCAAAGCGTGTTTGTATTAGAAATTTGTGCTTAAGAACCCTTAATGCCAAACTAGTTAGAAATTAAGGAGAAAGGGTTAGAGATAATTTGACACACAATTTATAATGGTTCACCACACAGGACTAGCTCCACTACTCAAAGATCCCTCCTTGAGATTTTCTAACTCTCACTATTATAGCTTTTACGGGTTCTACCAAAAACCTTAGTACAAGTTTTTCACTAGGCTCAACTTAAACCTAAACACTCACCATAAAGCTTACCCTAGCTTTGAACTTACACAATCACTGTAAAAACAGAAACTATCACTAAGTACAATTGGCTTTGCTTTCCAAAGATAGTCTTACAAAATTTACACACTCATAAGACTTTTTCTCACACTTTAGCTTCTTTTGAGAACTGCTGTAGATGGCTAACTCTTTTGCTTAGACTCAGGATTTCAATATGCAGCTCTAAGTTTCTTCATGGAGTCTTCAGCCTTTTATAGAGACACAATGGTATAGGCCTTTCCAAGAAATTCAAACCGTTATGTGTCACTCTCAGCAGACAGCTGTTTCGTTTTAACTGAGACCAGAGTGGCAACGTTCAAATCTCCCTGTGGTCGCTTTCACGCTTTGGTCTGAATTATGTCATTCATTTGACAGGTCTGCCCATGTTTAGCCAAGTCCTAGGTTGGACCCAAAAGGTTGATTCCATCTTGTTTAAGGATCCGTTGTGATGTCTTTAATCAGGATAGTCAGGCTGCAAAATTTGTAGATTCCTAAGATTGTTTGACTTAGAGAGATTGAGTTGTAAAGGCATTAGTAGTATAAAATAATTTGGTGATAGTGACATTTCATGTCTACTAACCACACTCTCCAATCCCACTTACTCCAATCCCCAATCCCACTTACTCCATTCTTCCATGCTTTTCAGATCACGGATTCAAAGGCTGAAAAGATTTGTTAATTCACAAGTATAGAGTAATGGGTTTGTCATAATCAAAACGTACTTAAGTGGCAAATTAACCGAATTAGCATTATTATGATCACTTAATAGAATAACCTTATTCAATTTGCATTATGATCATTTAATTAGAGTAACCTAATTTATTTAGCTATTAATCTCAAACTTAGTCATCATCAGATTTACAAGCATGTCATAAACTATTTTTCATTGAAAATATTATTTTCATCAGAGGATTCGCGCCACTATATATATGCATGTTATAAAATTAATTTGAAATTATTACCAATAGAATTAATTTTTATGACAACAATGTTAATTATGCGTGATTTTTTAATTTTATGTCATTATTATTCTTAAAATTTTGAGACAACTAAAATGATCAAGTCATAAATTATTTTCAATGATAAAACCATTTGTGAGTAATTTCTCATAACAATATTATCACTTAAATTGCTTTTTTATATGTTTAGATCGGGGTGTTTATTGTATCATGTAATCATAAATTGCTAGTAAAAACAATTATTCATTTGTAATTACATTTTGGTCAGTTTATTATCTTATAAGATTATTGTTAAGTTTGAGATTTTTTCAGCTTTATTAATTTTTTATTTGTTTTTTTCCCAGATTGCACACAAAGTAGAGAAATCAAAGGTCAGAATATCGAATGAAGAATTAACTGTATATTACAAATAAAAGTATTGTCGATATAATTTTATATTTACCAATAAGTAATGTGTAATTGATTTATCTCTAAGGAGTAATTTTTTTATAGGAATTCAATTGAAATTAAACTACTTTTTTTTATAGTTGTTTAATTTATTAATTAATATGTATGTAGTTAACTTATTGATTTATTTATACGGATGGAATTTTAATTTATCATGAAACAAACATAAAGTAGAAAATGCAGATAAATATAAGAAAAAATAATTAAAAAATTTAAAACAAATTTATAATATATAAAAAATTTAAGTTATAGAAAAATAGGCAAATGTACAATATATTCCCTTGTAATGACAAGTAGTTATTAGTAATATTAGTATTCTTATTCAATAAAATATAATCTACATTATGCATAGCGCTAGGAATTTAGTTAAAAATAATAAAAAATATATAGACTATTATGTATAATTAAAAAAAATAATGAATTGTTTGAAAGTTAGTGAAGAATCACCACTAATTTTTTTTAGAATTAGAATCACCTCTAATTTTGGGTACTGGCGAGGTGTTGTTTAACATGGACACAGGACGGCTGCAAGCATCACTGGAAAGAGTTGAGGCAATAGTAACTCATACATTAGGATATATGATAGTCAAATGGTATTCCCATCTTTGTTTATCTTTTGATTGCTTTGGTGATTTCTTTTGATATTATAAAATGGTATTGGCTCGTGATCTCTAATTTTCACTTGTTACTCATTTAGGACATGACCTTAGGATTGGATTGTACATGTTGCCAGGCATTGCTTTGTCACATGTTCTAGTGTCTATACGAATTCATGACGAATCTCAAACTTTTTAAGAATGTCAACATCCTTTTGCTTATTCTTTTTTCCTGCGGGCAGCATGAACCATATCAGATGATTTCTTTTTGGTTCATTTAATAGAATTTATGAAAAGGTTCTGTCATGTTGCAGTTTACCATACCCAACTTATTTGTAACCAGGATTGATGGGAAGAAGGTATGCTACTTTAAGTTTCCCGTGTGCATTGACCTGAAAGAGACTGAACATCAAGAGAGTGCTTGTCTGTAAATTGCACGATATCTTCCTTCAACATTGGAGTCCTCTGGCTTTCGTTTGAGACAGTGCAGCAGTGCCTTTAATGGACCTCAGTATTGGTTGATTCTTCCCTTTCATCCTTTGGCTTGCAAGTTTCAAGGGTGCCTCTACAACGAGGGTTCATGATCAATGAAAATTTTGAGTCCAGAGATCTGACTTGGTTGTGTATTCAAGAAACAGTTATATATGTTAAGATGGTTTTAACATATAATGCAAGCTCCATCGTTGTGTCTAATTAATGGAAAAGACAGCGACAACCCAGTGCAAGAAAATAAAAGTTTATTTACCTGCCCTTTGCTACCAGAAATGAGCTGGAAGTTGAAATTAATTCCAATTCTTTTGTAACGCTGAAGGATGTGCATTTCATTTTGCTTGAAATATTACAAAGGAGCATCTATATTATGACGCGATAGTAGTAAATGCACCCCAAACACAAACAGAATAAAGAAAAAAGAATAGTGAAAGAAAAAAAAAAGAGAAATTAATGGATGGACGGTATTGAGTATTGACCTGGTTTGCAGTATGGGCAGCGACAGACGCAGTAAAGAGATCTTTAAAGAATATGACGCAGAAACACGTTTTTACTGCCTACAGCGTGCAGTGGCTGCTACGCGTTAATTTACTCTATGCTTTTCTTGAGCTAAATGGGCGATTTGATTTGTTTTGCATTAAATTTTAAATCTATTAATTTTTTTTTCTTCTTTTCGATCTGGAAGGAGATTATATTCATAGCAAATTACGAAGTGTGGCTATGAGGGATGCCATGTTGTTGTTGTTTGCAAGAGATCTTTTTTTTTTTTTGGTATATTAAGTGGAATAAAAGAAAGTTATTACATCAGGAACTCACGGAGGACCTGTGCCCCCGAGGCATCAAGCAACAAATGGTTCACAATAGTGTGGAGGGGAATGTAACGAAACTAAAGAAAAATCAAGGGAAAGACTTGCTTTGGCTAGAGCATCCGCCACCATGTTTGCCTCGCGGTAGCCATGCTAGATAGAAACTGCCCACGGCCGAGCAAGCAATGCACGGATATACTCCATCAATGGAAGACGATCAAAACGAGAAGGTGATGAGGAAGTGAGGAGAGATACCAACTCCGAGCTATCAGTTTCCACCACTACTTGAAGGAACTGTGAACTCCAAGCAAGGCAGAGACCATCATACATTGCCCAAAGCTCAGCAAAGAAAGGTGTGCAAGGTTGTAGTCGATGAGTGAAGCCCAGGATCCACTTGCCATCCGCGGATCTAATTACACCGCCTGCGCCCGCCCTGCCAGTGTTGCGGCAAACTGCACCATCTGTGTTTATCTTCAACCCCCCCAACTCTGGGGGTTTCCAGTCGATGAAGAGCTCTCGTGTTGACGTTGTCAGGTGAGCGCCTGCAGAATGCTTTTGTTCTCGACACAGCTGGAATGTAAAGGCAATGATCTGCTCTGCAAGGCGGTGTGGGTCCGCCGGTTGATCTGGGTGGTTGAAAAGGAAATCGTTGCGCGTCTTCCAAATAAGCCATACCCCCACACCATAGAGTAATCTCCATGGACTGCGGGGAGTACAAACCAAGGGCTGCGTGAGGGCGGTGGAGAGCCAACCTGTTGTTGAGAGATCTGCAAAGAAACATGACCAAGCATTAGGTAGTAAAAGAGACTTCCAAACAGNTGTTATGGAATAGAACATCGATGTTTTGCTTATGCAAAAGTGTTTTCAAATGCAACGGTCATGAGAACATCGATGTTTGGGATGCCAACATCGATGTTCTTAGCCTTCTGCCAACATTTGGAAAAATGGTTGAAACCAAGAACATCGATGTTTGGAATGCCAACATCGATGTTATTTGCCTACTGCCGTTTTTGAAAAATTGTTCGAAGGTAGGAACATCGATGTTTAAATCATAACATCGATGTTATTTTGGCTCGGCAAAACAAAATTGAGAGCTCAAAAGAAGAACATCGATGTTTGAAATAAGGACATCGATGTTATGCTGGGGCAGGGCAGTTTTTGATTGCAACGGTCATGTGAACATCGATGTTTGGGATTCCAACATCGATGTTCAAACCTTACTGCCTATTCTGGAAAAACATTTGAAGGCAGGACATCGATGTCCAGAAATTCAACATCAATGTTCATTGCTTAAAAACATATTTGATCATTGAAATGATGCTATTGAAATGCATGATTAAAACTTGTTTTATTTTGAGCCAATGCCTAAGAGAAGTTGAGTGTTTTACCTTGTACAAAAGGGTCCTAACTTCTCTTGCTCTTTTTTGCACTTCAACTCTTGATCAAATCTTCACTTGAATTCTTGATCACTTTGGTTGAGTACTTGTTTGCTTGATTTCTTTTTGCTTCATCTATGTTATGATCTTGGTTTGTCATTTATCAAAACCTGTAATGAACTATGAGTTCTAACAGAATGTAAAGGCAATGATCTGCTCTGCAAGGCGGTGTGGGTCCGCCGGTTGATTTGGATGGTTGAAAAGGAAATCGTTGCGCGTCTTCCAAATAAGCCATACCCCCACACCATAGAGTAATCTCCATGGACTGCGGGGAGTACAAACCAAGGGCTGCGTGAGGGCGGTGGAGAGCCAACCTGTTGTTGAGAGATCTGCAAAGAAACATGACCAAGCATTAGGTAGTAAAAGAGACTTCCAAACAGATTGGGCAAAGGAACAATCCCTTAGGGCATGTAGAATAGTTTTCGGGTGCTGGAGGCATCGTGGGCAGGCGTCATCGGTCGACATGTGGCGGTGAACTTTAGTAGCATTGGTCAGCACCGCATCATGAGCAAGCTGCCATAAAAAGGTCTGAATACGGGGTAAGCCCTTCCATCTCCATATGAGCTTCCAAATTTCCCCTGGTTGGGTCACTAAGGGGCCACTGATAGCTTGGTAAGCTGACTTCACTGTGCATTCACCAGTGGAGGTATGCTCCCAGATAACTACATCATCGTCACCATGCTGGTTCGGGATTGGGGATAGCGCCAACACACCAAGAGTTGTGGGGGAAAGATAATCACGGAGGCTGTCAAAGTCCCATTCCCCAGCTGCTGTGACATATGAAGCCACCGACCGGTGTAGGTGGTCATCAGGTATACGTTGGAGAGCTTGGGACTTTAAGTCACCGCTCCCTCCCATCCAGTTATTAGTCCAGAATCTCGCATTAGTTCCATTACCAATCAGCCAGGAGGCACCTTTCTGAAGTGAAGGCCAGGCCTTACAAAGACCTCGCCAAACATGAGAGCATCGGTTGCCAGCAACCATCTTGGGGAGGAAAACATCCCCTGATCCATACTTGGACTTAAGCAGACGAACCCAAAGTAGGTCAGGGTTGGTGAGAAACTTCCATGCTAGTCGGATTAAGTATGCTTCGTTAGCTTGCCGCATATTCCGGAGCCCAAGCCCACCCTTATCCTTGGGTTGACAAACAGAATGCCAGCTAACTAAAGATGGTTTCTTCTGATCCTTGGTGGAGCCCCAAAGGAATTGTCTAGACTTTTTATCCGCATCATCACATATGGAGGCTAGGAGCGAAAGCATTTTCATCGAGTATGAGGGAATCGCCTGCAAAACAGATCGTGTCAAAGTTAGTCTTCCAGCAAAAGATAAAGACTGAACCTTCCAACTTTGAAGTTTTGCATCAATTTTATCAGTGATATCCTGGAAAAGCTTCGTGCTCGTCCGTCTGTGAATAAGTGGGATGTCCAGGTATTTTCCAAGGTTACTAGTCAAGGGTATGTCACACGTGGTACTGATGGCTCGGGCCAGGCTATTGGAGATGTTCTTCGAGCAGTAAATATGTGATTTGGGTCGACTGATGCGCTACCCCGAGCTTGTGCAAGAGATCTTTGAGTGCTGTATATATATTCCCTGGGCAAAAAACATAGCGCAGCACACTTACTGGCCAGGTCTGTCAATGAGTTCCAAGCCAAAAAATTATAAGTGGACTTAAGCAGTCCGCTGGCTGTGGCCAAATTTGTCTCAATAATGAGATGGGAAATTCCTCTACTGCAAGCTACTTTAACCCCAAGAAGGACACCCAAAGCTCGGCCTTCATGAGGGAGCAAATACCCAGATTTATAATCCAAGCTCACAAGAAACCAAAACAAAAAAATTTATAAATGTAAGGAGATGTCAAATTATAAATTACAAACTGCGCACATTCATGCCCGAGTTCTTCAAGCCTCAAATACAATGTTCGGATGAAAAAAAATATCCTTCAACGTTAATTATTTTACATATTTGTGATATAGTTCATTGGGAAAAACATGGCACATTCTTGATTGAAAAATAATACATGCACATGTGGTGTATCTTATATGAATGTTTGTGGACAGTATAAGTCAGTCTTAAATGATTGTCTTATTTTAGCGGGCCGGGTTGAATTATTTTCATATGTTGTCATTATGAGATTGATAAAAGATGCAATTATCCCTATATACGGATCATTGCTAGGGAGGAAGGGAAAATGTTCAAGTTTGCCAAGATAGAAATTGCTTAGTTGAGATCACTTTGAAAGCAAAAGTCCAGAATTGGGTTGCTAGGAAGTGGTGGCGTGTACTTACTTTTTACAGAATATTCATCTCCAAAGACGAAAAAAGACAAGGACAAAATTTGCAGAGTTAAGAGATAAACGAGTAAATTAGTGGCAGAATGGTATGGGAATGTATGTTTGAAGGGATATTTTCCCTTTTGCGAGTAGGTCTTGTACCTCTTTTATTAATGCTTGAGAACGGCCCCCAAAGGAGTGTCACAAGGTCTTCTTCATTTATATTAAGCACATGCTTGGATCAGAGTACTAAATGGCGAAATAGTGCATAGTTACATCAACTGTACTCTCATTACTTACTTAAGTTAGCAGAATGTAAGAACTCAAATAAATATGCCTCAACCGAGTTTTAAAAAAAAAAGTAGAAAATATGTCTCAACTCTCTCGATACTACCCTATTTTATAAATAATTTATTCCTAAAATATTCATCATTTTGTTATGTAAGCTTAAAATCCTAAGTCTATTATCTACCCTTTTTTTTTTCCTTTCTGTTTATTATTTCCTAGTCTACCATGTTCAATTGAAGCAACAAAAAGGAACAGGGTATCCTGGGCCTACTTTTCCATTTCCATTGCATTATTATTTTTTCTTAAACAGCATAAAACGTCCCATTCCGTTACCATATCGAAACATTCCAACATTGTAACAGCCCGGGTAAAAATTTTGGATTTTTACCGGACTGTAAAAGTCTATTTACCGTGATTTACTGTTGAATTAATCTTGGGTAATTAATTCAAGGTAAATCGGGAGTCGTTTTTCGAAACCGAGAGTTTTCCCGCGCTCGCGATTTTCCCGTGAATTTTTCGGAACTAAGTTGGTATTTTTCGGGTTTCGGAATTTCTTGGAAAATCACACCGGAAAATAACTAAGGAGGTATCTGTTATTTTCTGGTCCGGATCGGATTCGCCCGTAATGCAGACGAATTGCATTATTTGTAATTCACAAGCTTAATAGTTCATTTTCAGGTTATAAAAAGAAGGCAGAGGAAGGAGAGCCGGGAGAGAAAGGAGAAGAAAAAAAAAAGAGAGAAAAACAGAAAAAAAGAAAAACAGAAAACAGAGAGGGGGATGGAAAAAAAATAAAAGAGAAAAAAAATATGAAAAAAAAAAGAAGAAGGAAACGAAAATTAGAAAAAAAAAGAGAAGGAAATAGAGAAAATATGGAAAAAGGAAGAAAATGAACAGTGCCGTCACCTTGGTTTCCGCCGGTTACTGTTCACCTCGAAGAGCTCCGGTCATCCGTTCGCTGCACCACCGCCACCGTTGGCCTCGTCTCGCCGTCGCCATCAAGACCCCGTCGCCTCCTGCCGGTTTCGTCCGTCGACGCGCCGCCAACATCCATTGACCCGTCGTGCAACCCGCGGGTCGTGCCTTAGCCGCTCCTGCTCAGCCCCTGCCGCCGCCGCGCTGAGTTTGCCGCCGCCTTGGAGTCGCCCCCGTGTCGTCATTGATGCTGCGTCGCCCCTCCTCGCGCCTGCCGTCGCACCGCCAGCGTCGAACCCGGAGGTAAGACCCGGTTCTTGGCAAAGATCCGTTCGTGGAAACGGGTCGCGAACTCGGTAGTTGGGTTATGGGCTTCTGGGTTGGGCTGAGTGGTGTGGGCCGGGCCTTGACACTGTGTTGGGCTGCTGCCTTGGTACTGGGCCGCACTATTCATGGCCCAGCCCGATTTATTTAAAAAAAAAACAAATTATATATATATAAATTTTTATTAATATTCTGGAATTCAATTTTGGAAAAAAAATTATATATATTTTTAGAAAATTATGGACAATTTAATCCTGTTATTTTCAGGAAAATATAAATATAATTACTTTGATAAATAATTAAGTTATGTTTGAAAAACTATTATTAATTGGAAAATTATATATATGCCTTGAAAATAATTTCTGAAAATTAAAATGTATATTATTTTCGTCTGGAAATTATGATTGTGGTTTATGTAAATAAATATGTATTTTGGAAATTAAAGTTAATTATATTTTGTGTTGGAAAATTAAATTGTATATGTATTTAGAAAAAGATAAATACTATATATATTTTCTGAAAATTATAAATAGGTTATTATTTTTCTGGAAAAATATGATGATTATTATTTTGGAATTATACTTATTTTATGAAGTATTTTGAATAGAATTTTAATTAAAATATAGTATCGAAATTATATTCGGAAATACGTATGGTTAATTATTTTCGATAAAAGATAATAAATAATAGATGAGTAATCGGGATGGGTACATTTCGTAAAATTGGCATCATGACATACTCTTATGTGCATTTATGTGTATGTATGATTTTGTTGTATAGGTTTTTGGATATCGGGCAGTTTCCCGAGGAGCCGGCGTCGGACCGGTCATAGTTTCCGAAGTTGAGTAATCGGCCAAGGTGAGGATGGATTTCCTTCAATATGTGCCTTATTACTCGGTTATCGTGTTTGTTGATATTTGCATGTAGCATTGTTGTGGTTTGTTGTCGGGATGTTAATCCCGTGGTCTTGATTGTTGTCGGGATGTTTATCCCAGTATTTGGTATTTTGGATGTTTATCCTTGAGTCGTTT